>CP137684.1:2617659-2863672 GCA_037976565.1 Mesocentrotus franciscanus | reverse complement strand
AATCATTCATATTTTCTATTACCAAGGAGATTTCATGTTCTTGATGTAGAATTTATAAAAATTCTAACATACTTAAATTTTCGCTTTTGAATATATTTTATTTGAAGGCTACAAATGGCTCTCCATAATTTCTAAGTCCAACTTAGAGTTAAGTTCAACTTAGGATCTTTGTGAAACACCCCCCTGATCTTCCTGGTATCATCACTATTATTATCATCATCATGCATTATCATCATTATCATCATCATCATTATCATCATCATCAAATTAACCATCACTATACCATAACTACGATCACCATCTTTATTATCACCGTCATCATCATCACCATCTTTATCATTATATCATTTATAACTTATATCAGAAGATCTATTAACTTTTGATATCTGTTTTCATTCTTTTCGTGTCTCTCTTTAAAGACCATGATATCTGACAGAGTGACAGTGCTACTGTTCTCTGATAACCCGTGCTCAATTACAGTTCTTCGCCAAGTAGAGGAAATCAATAGTAACAATATAAAACAAGAAGTAATTTTTCTTTTATTGAAACATATTTGTGGTTTACAGAAGTAATGTTGCTAAAATTGAAAAAAGAAAATGTTTGTTTTGGGGTTTTTTTAGTATGAAATCACACAATATGAGGAGAATAAAACATACCTTTGTAAGATTTCAGTTTCTCGTCCAAACCGTCGATGTCTGCGTAATCTTCGTCATCTTGATATGCCTGCATGAGATATTATATCAAAATTTGACTAAATGTCTTTGGATCATATTTTATTAGAGAGCACGGATTCTCTAAAGGCCCTGATTTGACCAGTCCACATTTCATGCTTGAGTTTTGAAAAACACACACAAAAAACCCAACTTTAAAGGGGGTATGTATAATAGTTGTTAATTGTATTTACAAGTAGCTTAAAACCTCTTTAAAGTGTTGGGAGCCCAACAATGTTGCTGTCAAAAATTCACTTTAAATGTATAATGAAGTGAAAGAGAATGTTATTTAACACTGACTTATGCAAGGATTTTCAGAATAAATGTGTTTGAAGACGTATTTGGATGAAAGAATACACAATTTACTGTTAGGTTTTCTGCGTACAACACAAAACACAGGTATTGTATTCTTTCATCACTATTCGTCTTCAAACACATTTTTTTTTAAAAATTCTTACAGAGTAGAATGTTAAATGACATCCTCTTTTACATCGTTGCACAATTTATTAGTGAAATTTTGCCATCCAATTTTTTTTTAGCGAATTTGGGGTTCCCAGCACCGTTAGAGGGGCTTTAAAATAATTTATAAGTGAGTGGAGACTATATGAGCTAAAAGTGACCAAATTACATTTTTTGATTGGATTTTATACAACATAGATGCCACATTATTGTGTAAAGTGCATTCTTCAAGATTAAGCTGAGCGCATGGCCCTATTGCATAATATAAAACTCAGCATTGATGGCAACTTCTATGGATACTTTGATTTGATTGGCTGTTGAGTGATGTTACCATGGTAGTTAATATTGAATGCAAATTTATCATGATCAATGTTAAGTGTTAAGCAACGGGACCAGGACATGCAATAGGATTGTGAAAGACAATGTCTAGAAGCTTTCTGAAAAGGCTTTCATTAATGCTGTACATAGGAATTGGTGTAAAGGTTTGTGAACCATCAATCAAATTGATTAGAACCTGATTCAGCCTTGGTGAAAAATTGCATGCACCGCACACAGAAATGAGTGGATAGGACTTCTTCAGCTTTGACTAAAGAACGAGAGAGCTCGCAAATTATTTTTCTACCTTTAACATGCAGAGCTCAACCTTTTGAACATTTGGGGGTTTCACTTCCAGGTTGATCACTCTAAAGTGGCGGATTCAGAAGAAATAGTAGAGTTGTCGGGAGCTATGGCTGCCTGCCTATGTGTCTGTGTGTATTGGCTTAATACAAATCATTCTCTGACCTATTAACAATTAACTTTGGTATTTAAAGGGAGCCCTGTAGCCTGACGAGACTACGTGTCTTTCCCGTGGCCTGACTCGGAGCAAATACGACTACGGACGACGCGACCGCAGCAATCACGTGCGTGCAACATACGCGAAACCGAAGCGCGCGGAGAACTTCGGTCTGTTTCGCGAACGCTGACCATGTAGAGATTAAGTCGCTGATCACTACCGTTATTCAAGTCCATTCGTTTACGTGCAGTTTTCCAAAAGAAGACGTAGATGGCGTTAACCAATATTTGCCAAACTATACACGGCCTTTAAAGTGATACTGAACTGATGAACTGTCTGCCTTAGCGAACTGTTTTTATGCACAGCTTGATCAACTTGCCACTGCGTAACCAAGCATTTTTACTTTGTTTGCTCGTTTGTATGAAAGTGTACCATCACCTACCAATACAATTTGTGTGTACATCTGAATTTTATGTAATAATTGACAGTGTATCTCTTTACAGGAGTAATAGTTGAAGCTCATATTGTGAATACAGGATTACGGCAAGGACTACTCACGTACGAAACAAATTATGTTTTGGTGATTAGTATTATACACTCTAAAACCCTAAAACACAAGATATAACAACAAATTAAAAATATATATTCGTATTTCATGAATTACATTTAATGAAACAACTTTAATAATTTCGGTACACAATAAATACATGATCTTCGGGAAAGCGCGATAGACTTTTTAAAAAATAAATTGTTGTTTTTTGTTGTTGTTTTTATGGTTTTGTGTTTTTATATATTTTCTTGGGGGGAGAGAACAAAAGTATTGTCTAGAAAGATTAAAGGTCAAGTGATTCTTACTTTGATGATGGCATCAAATGCCTCTTCCACACGGTCCTTGGCTATAGTATAGCCTAGAGAGGAAAAAACACACACAAATTTAGAAATAAACATTGACTTTCGGATCAGCTGACATTTTCTCTGGTGAAAATTACTCCAGGCTTCATCTCGTGGAAAAAATATTTATTTACCTGTTACGAATAATTGTATTGCAATAGTAAGAATGCAAATTGCATATATAACGTCGTTAGATAGTACAATATAGAATGTATATCCAACCCAGTAACAACCCAGTAACCAAAAAAAAAAAAACGACCAACCAACTATTGAGATACAATTATATATTTGTATACATTTTCATTACTATTAAAAAAATATATATTAATTTTTATCTTAATTATAATTATCATTATCATCATCAAATAAACATTATTACGGTTATTATTATTGTTGTTATTATTATTATTGGGGTGTTTCTCGAAAGACTTGACAAATAACTCATTGTAATCTGTGTGAAGACATTTACGAATGATGATTTAGGAATCTTAAAATGAAAACAAGGAGACGACACAGCCAAATCGGACTTACTCTTTTCCATTGCATGTAGAGTAAATGTGATGGGTACGACAGAGCAGAGTCACGGGAAATACTCTTTAGTTTTAATTAGCTTGGAGCACTGGCTTGGGGTCCTCAGAACGTCTGAATAAAAATAATGAAAGGAAACGATAAGATAACTAAAAAAGGACACAATCTGAGTTTTAAAAACGCAGATGATGATATTGATAGTTAGCATTCACAATACAATGAAACTTATATCAAGATCGCTCAATGGCAGACAAGAATAAAAGGTGATCTTTATAAGCAGGTTTATGTTCAGGTACGGTGTCGACCCCCTCTACAGAAAGACGAAATACATGCGGCCTTTTTTCTAGGTGGTCATGAAAGCAGGTCTGACTGCATTAGGCCTTCGGAGGTCTCTAGCTATTGACTGTTCGAGAGAGACGCTTTGTTGTTTTTGTTGTGGGATGTTTGATAAATCTCTTGATGAGTATTCCTATTTATTTTTATGCGTATCATTATTATGTCGGCATACAGGCTGTGCAGCGCCAAGAGTGTCAAGTCTGACAGACTTGAAAGCTCTACAACTACTACGACAAGATCACACTATTATTATTATTATTATTGTTATCATTATTTTTATTATTATTATTAAATACACGGTACCTAATCAATATTGAATGAATTAATACTATCCATGGCATCGTTTTATGAAGAAACCGTCATAAGTACAAGTTCGACGACATCCCTTGATATTGGGGATAGATATAATACTTAATAGGCGTATAATTTGCGTAGAAATGGCGCCCTAACAAAGGGATTCTTCTCCTTTCCCTTCTTCTTCACCTTATTCTTCTTGATTTGATTTGATTTGATTTGTCAAGCTCAAATACATAGAATCAAATAGAGTACGTGGTACAAAATACAAGGGGGTGTAAACACAAGCAAATAAAAATTAACCTGACAGGATTGGCTCATGAGCACTCGATCGAGAGTTTTATTTACGATGAAGTTTTCTTTTTTTTCTTCTTCTTCTCCTAAGACTATCTGCTATGACCGAGCTCCACCGTCTGGGGTATTCTTGTACTAGCTGTGCAAACTCGACCCATGCACCTATTCATTTATCACAAGTTAATTGTTATATAAAATACATTAAAACAAATAATTGTTCTAGGAGAGCCTGAATCTTACCCAATCTCTCGTCACACTCCGGACCTCTTAATCAACTGTGGCTGTTATATCTCAAAGTGGTCGCTGTCTGGTCCGTCAACGCCCTACTTTTATATCCTTCTAAAAGATTATACCAGGGACGTGATAGAGAAGGACTGGAATCAAGCCGCTCTCCTTTGACCCCATGCTCCATGCCGCCGAAAAGTTATGCGCTAATCTGCAACTGTTGACCAGGTGGTGAGATAAAGGAGCGCATGAAATTTCAGGATTTAGAATTCCTACATCAGAAAATGGTATCCCAGCAACTGTTCGCTGTCCCTTTCAATGATTTCTCATCCATTGTTGAATGTGTAAAGAGTAGAACAAGCGAACACAAACTTGTGTAATTTCATCCTTTTTTTAACTTCAAAAATATAAAAACACGCGAAAACACGCATTAGCAAACTTAATGTTATTAAAGATTGTAAATCATGGATTAAATAACAGGACATTAAAACATGCACAAATTAGCGCATTATCCTAAAATATTGAGTTTTTGTCAGGATGTAATTTTCTTTTACCAACTCATGCACACAAATTATAGGAAGGACGGAGTACTAAATTTGAAAATTTGTTTGATGCACTATTCCCAATACTATCCCCAAATAAAGTTTTTGATTTACACTGAAATTTTGCCGGTAATTTAATATTTTGTAATAAATGTAAAACTGGTGCCTGGCTTCCGAAAGTCCCCGCAGTGGAAGCGCGGTTCGAGCATGGAACTTCAAAGCCAAGTGGAATGTTACACATCCCATTGTTACGCTTTAGAACTCACGAATGCGTTTGAATAAATTACAAGAGTTTCACCTCCTTTCTTTCACCTCCCTGATTATACGTACGCCCTAATAATTCTGTGAATAGGAGTAGGGCCATGAGTGCGTTAGTTAATTCACCGTGTCGTGTGGGTGCGTACTGTGTATTGTTATCAATAACGAAATAAATACATGCAGTCAAGCGTATTTACAGTATTATTCCGAAAATGTACGATTTCCATTCACGGTAATTATTTGCGTATCGTGCCCACCTGACCGTAAAGACGTATGCCTAATTAACAGTCGAAGGCCATATCCGTTCCGTGTCGTGTGGGTGCGTACTGTGTGTGTGTGGGGGGGGGATTCGCAATCAGAATGAATATGAACATATTTTGACACTCTATACATTTATTTGCATATCATGCGTGCCCACCAGACCGTTGGGCTAAAAAGGCGATCGTGAGTGGCTTTTTATCTTTTCTGAGGAGTTGGGGGTTCGCTATCATGCGCCCAGATTCTCTGATAATGGAGATGGATGTAAGATTTTGAAGGGAACAACATATTATCCTTTTGGGGAAGTTCTTAACTTTTGATAGTATTTTGATAGTATTTTAGCGAGAGTTTTCATTACTTTTGGAGTCATGACTGTCTTGATTTAATTGATTTTGTCAAAACTTTCAACAATTGATTGATTTCATGTTTCCAGTTCAAACATTTGGCTGTATATATATATATATATATATATATATATATATATTAGTGCAGCTAGACAGCCAGTACAGTCCCGGGGGTTATACCAATAATAGAGACATATCTGTATGTCAATCTCCGACGGCCATGGAAACGGGGGATATAGCCTACACTAGTACTGTACGTTATCTTTTTTTCTCGGATGAGGACAAAGTGCTGTATGCCGTGCCCTAAAGCATTTAAATAAGTTATTGAAGCCGTCCGGCTCGAAGAAATCGAACTTATTCAGTTTCTGCAGTCTCTGCAATAACGATTGATCAATATAGGCCTATACAGTTCTCAGAAGATATAATCACAGAGGATTATACAGTGACTGCAGAAACTAAATAACTTCGATTGCTTTGAGTCGAAAGATTTAACTCCTTCAGCTTCAGAGCACAGCATATTTCCTTAGTCCTTCATCCGAAAAAGCCCAAGGAAAAATTTGATAAAGAAAAACAAAATCCTCTCTAATTAATAGTCATGTTATAAAATTATTTGGGGCTCCAAAAAAACGCCCCCGCCCCCGCCCCCACACCCTTAAATTGAATTTTTTGCCGGGGGCTCCTAGCCTAATATCGTTAAGTAAGTCCTAAGAAAGCCCTGTACCAAAAATGGTGCTTTTATCCGGCAAGTAACGATAATCGATAAATTTGACGCTAATATAAGCCACCTGACTATAAGGCGTGGAGCTTGATTGCTGCGGCGCGTATGATTTGCTGTAGTGTTATACACACTCAAAATAATCACTGAATCACCTTCAATCAATCAATCGATCAAGAATCAGACGCAGGCAAAGAACCAGCTAGTGAAAGCACTGAATAAATTAAATGAACACTCATAATACAAGATGTCGAATTGAAGAAGTCCAGTTTATACTTATTTGTGCTCTACTTTATTTGCTTGCACACCAGTACATATATAAAGCTCTCTTTCATAACATATTGTGCAGCATATTGTTAGAATGAGAGAGACGACCGGGGACTGCTTGTGCATGCATGTGTCGAGATCAAGAGCAAGAACAAGAGCAATTTAAAGATCTTACTGATCTATGAGAACAACAAATTAAACATAATTATCTTACAATTAATAGGCCGATCGACACACAGGCAGACCTCTATATAGCTCTCTTCCATAATATATTGTGCAGCATAATTATTTGAATAATTTAAATTATACAGGGCAAGGTAACCAATCGAGAGACTTATATACAGGATAGGATCGAGAACTCAGAAAGTATAGAAAACAAAGAGTGAACCGCATGCAGCGAGGATGAAATGGGATTTGATCGTTTGAGTCTGTGTGAACCTCCTGAATATAATAAAGAAGGATGAAAAAAAGTTAACAGACACCCCAACCATTGTAATAACTTAATATTTATGGAAGCAAAAAAAAAAGAAAAGAGATCTATACAGAATGGCGAAAGTTCAAAATAATTATAAGGCCAATAATAAGAAAGTAATGAATGTTTGAAATATGAGATCAAAGTATATATTGGCAATTTGGTAATGACCTAGTCATCGGATAACTCTTTTGTTGTCGTGTACACAAATATGATTAATTTTTCTTGTTCCCTTTGGAGAAGGTGCCCATATATATTATATAGGCCTATAAATAATAATCAAAACGATTGAAATAAACAATCCTTGAGAGAGTTCTCTTCTTCACTAATATGACCGGTTTCAATTTATTTTTTCATATATAAAAGGAGGGGTACTTTTAGAATCTTTTTATATCATCGATCTGAAGAAATAAAAATTGAAACCGGTCATAGTGAAGAAGAGAACTCTCTCAAGGATTTTTATTTCAATTGTTTTGTTTAGGCCTAACTATAGGCCTATACCGTCTCTAATAATTAATGGAGATGGGTGTGAGATTTTGAAGCTAAATTAGCTAGGGAACCTTGAAAATCTTACTCTTTTGGGGATGAACCTCTTTTCTGTCTAAATTTTTATTTGGTATTGTTTTCTCTATTGTAAAATGTTAATTACGTTTTGATTCCGTGAGGTTTCCAAAAGTGATTTTAAAGCGAGAAAATTAAAAAGCACAGTTTCCCCCATGATATGCTGGTATGCGGCTTGACAAATGGCGTTTCATACAATTTCTCAAGTGAACTTCTGCTAGCGCACGCGCTCGGTGAGACTGAGAGTAAGAAATGTTTTCTACTACTTTTCTTCTTCTTTTATTCGTCTCTTTTTATATGTAGAATAGACCGGGGTGGTACCAACTAATTATATTTAATTTCCATTTTTGTTGGTAGTTATAAGCTCATAACGAAGCAGAATTTTTTGTACGAAGGAGGTTTCTGCAGCACAATTTAGGAATCGGGTACCGGTGACGGCTGGGTCACCTGCGCACATATTGGCCAGAGCTTCGGCCGAATTGAATGCCAAGGTTCCGCTGAGTTGTGCTGTGTTAAGCGTGATCGCGTGAGTGATTCTACTCTCTAGGAGTCTATACTAGCTAGCTCACTTGTCTTTAAACTTGTAACTATTTATTTAAACTTTGAAAAGAAAAAAATGGAAGTTATTTTGTGGTGTGTGTGGTGGGGGATGCCCCTATATACTTAATGTATTGTAACCCCTCTATCTGTTGTGCTTTTCTCAAAAGAGTCAAAGTTGAATGAAAGTCAAACTTATATAGACGTATGGGGCATGGCTATATAGAGGTCTAGACTATAGTACGAATCCGGGCTAACTCGGACCAGGGGACAACTTGGCCCAGCTGCAAAAACGGTCATTTTTTGTCATTTGACCCTATAACTCTAACCCTATACCCTAACTCTAACCCTATAACCCTAATCCTAACCCTAAATCTAACCCTAACCCTAAACCTGCAAAAACTGACCATTTTTGCAGCTGGGCCGAGTTGTCCCCTGGTCCGAGTTAGCCCGACTCCACTTATACTAGTTATAGGCCTAGATGTAATTTATAACTCAATAATTAATTTAAGGGCTTGTCACGCTTGCCACTTTTCAAGTTTTGACCCTATAGTGCCGTAGTGGCACCTGAATAATCTAATATAATAATAACCTTTTTGTTTATGTGTTTTTGTTTTGTTTTCTTCCCTTTGCTTGTACATCGGATTGGACATTATAAATGGAGACCCTGTGTAGAGGAGGGTCACCACATTTTCATGTTAAGAACCAGCTGTACTATTCGTATAAGAGTAGGGGGAAACCCTGGTGTAGTGGTCCACCTGCACACCCCCAATCAGTTATACCGGGAGGAGCTAGAGACCCAAGGGTTACAGTGCATGATTTAGTTCGCTTTTCGCCTCCCAGGCACAGGTGACACCAATAATTAATCATATAATTATAAATTAATATTTTTTCAGAATCGCATCTTCCCCTGGCCCCGGTCTGTCCCCTTTTGTACACTCTTGGTTCCAATCCCACGTAAAAGAAGTTTACTTAGTCTATAAAGCCTCCCAATAATTGATTGGTAACACTAGATGACTTGGATTTGTAGGTCCGGATCGACAAAACGCCCTGGATACAAAGTGGCTATCGAGGCGGTTATCGACATAATATAGATTTGGAGAAAGTAAAATGAAAGTCATTCCCTTTTTTTCTTTTTCCATCTTGTTTTCTACAGGTGAAACAAAAGAGGTTGATCCTGAAAGGAAGAGGCGTTTATCGGCCATTGATGCCATTTGTAAGTTTGGATCTCTTTTTTATTTATTTATTTATTTCTGATATTTATACAGGGTGGGACATTTCACGAATTATGATGGTCTAGCTTGCATGAGGCCCTGTTTGGTAACGATGCTATAACAATCAATAAAAACAGATAACAGCAACAACAAAAAATAGAGAAATAAATACACACACACATCTATATATATATATCATACAAGTATACAATTAATTGGTATCCTCATAAAAAATGGATTATTCAAGAAATACTGTTGCTTATTGTAATATCTTATTTCATGTACAGACAGTAAGATATTCTAGTCCTGTAGGAGCGACCATTCCTAGAAGAGGAATGCTTCATATTTTTTGGCCTTCAGACTGATAGGAGCCATGGATTCCACTCTTTTTCTGAAAACTTTTTGTATTTCCATTACATTTCCTAAATTTGCCAAGAGAGATTCATATTTCTTCTAGATCGATTGACACAACAAAAGACTGCCACAGTTAAGCAAGGCTCAAAGCTTTATGACGTGTGTTTTTAATTCTTTAATTCAAAACATGGTCTGTGCCTACAAGACTACATTTACCTTTCTATCATACGCCTTGAAATATGTCCCTGAATTTCTTTTCAATTCAGTTCAGTTTGATTCAATTCAGTTCCATTCAATTCAATTCAATTCAATTTAATTCAATTCAATTCAGCTCAATTAAATTCAATTTAATTCAATTCAATTCAATTCAATAATGGTTTCGTTCATACATTGAAATCCTCACTTTGTTGTTCCCCTCTCCCTCTGCGCAGTGAATAAATTCACCCGCAACCCTTCTTCGAACATCAGGCTAGTCGGAGGACATACTTCTTACGAGGGTAACCTAGAGGTTCGTCTTCGGAATGGGAGTGCCTGGGGCGCTATCTGTGATGACTCCTGGGACGAACAGGATGCAGAAATGGTAAACAACTTTTCTGCTTACATATATCTTTCTAGCTGTCTTGGTCTCTCTTTCTCTCTCCTCGCTCTCCCCCTCTTTCTTTCTGTCTGTCTTTGTCTATCTGTCTGTCAAACACACTCTCTGTCTGACAGTCTCTCTCTCTGTACCTCTGTCTCTCTCGGTCTTTGACAGCCTTTCTCTCTCTACCTCTTTCTGTCTCTCTCTATCTGTCTTTCTGTCTCACTGTCTCTCTCTCTCTCTCTCTCTCTCTCTTGTGCAGATGTACCCGTTCAATTATGTGGCCACTAGACAGATTTTGCATTTCACATGTAACTTTTAAAAAAAGGGGGGTAGTTGTAAATATTCCCTTAAATTTTGCATAACTTTAAAGATATATATTTAACTGTCTGACTTCTTGTAGAAACCTATTGAATTCATTTCTAAATACAGGTAACATCAGGAAATATAGACCTTGTGTACTTATGTTCACAATTTTGTGACAACATTTCTCTTTCTCTCTCTTCCACCTCACCCCCACCAATTTTTGTGCAGATACCTACAAAAAAGATGGTCATGACTCCATTTTAATCATTGATATGTTGTTTAATGCTTCAGGAAGAAAATTCAACTAATTTCACCAAGGTAATAGGCATAAGTTAAAACATTTTAAAATGAAACGCGTAATTCATCCATTACATTAAAAGTCTATGATGCCTGATTAAAATCACCAGATATTGGACGATGCGCAGGGTAGAATCTGAGTGATATGGTTTGAAATGAGGTGGTTTGATCTTTGAATTGTGTACATTGCAAAGTTTTTCTGGAGAAGGGAATAGGCCTTCCTACACATGACAAATAATTAAACCTGGGCCCCATTTCACAAAACTTGTCATCAGTGACAAATGACAGTTTTTGTTATAAGCTAGTGAAATCCTTGCTTCTGATTGGTTATCAACAGATTTTTCACTGACTTTTCGTCATTTGTCATTGAAATAAGCTTTGTGAAACGGGTCCCTTGTATTACTGTTCCCTCTCTTCATTGCCTTTGTCAGGCATGTCGGACCCTTGGCTTTCAAGGGTCGATGGGTTCCACCACGCTCAGCTATTTTGGGGATACATCAGACGACTATAATCTGGATGAAGTACGGTGCAAGGGTCGCGAGCAAGATTTCTTCCAGTGCTCTCATCTGCCTTTTGGTTTACACAACTGTGAGAAAGGCGAGATCGCTGGAGTTACATGCATACCAGGTAAGTCTGTCCTCAAGCAATGCATTACAGTCAAACCTGCTTTAGTGACCACCTGTCTACAAAGACCACCTGTCTACAAAGACCACATTATTTGTTTCCCTTGAAAATGGTTTCTCATTGAAACATGTACTAAAGGAACCTGTCTACAAAGACCACCTGTCTACAAAGACCACTGCTTGTGTTTCCCTTGGGCGGTCGATATAGACAGGTTTGACTGTGTAATGCACATTGCCACTCTCCACTCGGGTGTTAAGTGGGTACGTGGTAGGATGACAACATCAGTGCATGCAGCATGGCATGTGTTTGCCCCCAAAAATATGTGGAATCTTTCTGAATGAGAAAATGGAGTTAAATTGAGACTTTGGCTTCAAGCAGGGGCCCAAACAGCCACTCCATAATTACAGAGTCCTGACTATATCCTTGATGAAGACTGTGAATGCAAAGGTTGTGGGTTTATCTTCATCAAACTATATACAGTGTAGCACTTATATACCAATGTCTATAAATGCTTTACAGGTATTTTAATCTACAGATTTATTTATTATTCTTTCAAAGTACAAGTCCACTCCAGTGAAAAGTTAAGCTGATTAGATAGACAAAAATAAAAGAAAACCCAAATGGTGCTCTGACTCATTTTTAATAATTTTTTTTAATGAGCAAAGAACAAGTTAATGATCGAGCCGGTTCTCCCCCACAATGCATTTTTTGTGACGTAGGGTCCTCACAACACAGATTCATAATGTAACCAAATTTAATTACTTTACGAAAATAGCCTATTGTCAGAATGTATACTGCTGGCACTTTCGTTGTGAGGAGCATACGTCAAATCCGTACAGCAATTTAAATTTTTTGCTCGAAATAACCGAAACAGAAATCGCTCTTAAAAATCACCTGATTGAAGTACGCCCGTGATATTTGGCAGTTTTAACCTTTGATTTATTTACAACATGCTATAATTTTTGAAAATTGGAGTGGACTTGGGCTGCAAGAGTTTACTTCTGTCGAAATCACAACTTAAAATTGGTGCCAACTCTTTTTCTAATTCTGCATCGTAGCACACTGATATTAGGAGAAATGTGGATTTTTATCGCAAGCTGCTTGGATGGGAGCATGCCAAAAGCATTCTTAGTTGTGAAAGTATGCAAAAATTGCTTCCCTTTCATCGTTCTGCTAGAACTTTTTATTGATATCCATTTCTCTCCTTTTTGCAGACATTCGTCTCAGAGGCAGTAAGAACATCCGTGAGGGTCGAGTCGAGATCAACTACAACGGGGACTGGGGTACGATATGCGACGACTCATGGGACATCTCCGACGCCAGCGTCGTCTGCCGCATGATCGGGTATCCTAACGCCACGGCGGCGCCCATGGCAGCACGGTTCGGTCCCGGCGAAGGAGAAATCATCTTGGATGGGGTTCAGTGTGAAGGATCTGAGAGAACAGTTCAGAGTTGTCCTCATAATGGATTTTTAGAGCAAAATTGTGATCACGGGGAAGATGCCAGTGTGATATGTGACCTCAGTAAGATGACATTTATAATTAATTGTAATAGTGATAATAGTTCTTATTATTAAGTAGGAAAGGTTTATTTTCCCACTGGATAAAAGCATGTTGCAATGTTCCTTGTGGTTCAGTGTTGGAGTTCAATCATGTACAAGTTAGCAAGCAGTGGCAGTGGGAGTTCAGTGAAGCTCTCATCATCATCATCATCATCATCATCATCATCATCATCATCATCATCGAATACAGGCTGTGGGCGTTGGCCTGTAATTCCCGGTCGCTACGTCTGGCATTGTCACTTGAGAAATAAAGTACAAGAACTTAAATGCGCTTGCTCCACGAATGCTCTGTTTGAACTGTTCCACTGTTATTAATGACTTAAGATGAGAAGGGAGCATTTTCCATAGAATTGAACATACCATTGTTATAAGATAAGCCTTCGATTTGTGACATCTTGTATCCATACATCTTTTTGCAAGTACCTCACGAAAGTAGTTACATGTTCATGTCTGCTGTCCTGTAATGCACAGACCTTACTCGGTATGTTTTTTAATATTTTTAAAATTTTTATATTTTATATTTCTTTAGATGTGCGTCTTGTGAATGGCACCTCACCAGGGCAGGGGCGCGTGGAGGTGTACCACGCTGGCGAGTGGGGGACAGTCTGCGACGACCAGTGGAGTTTGGAAAACATAAACGTAGTTTGCCAGGCTCTGGGATACCCTGCAGCCAGCGAGGATAATCTACCACTCCAAACCAGCTTTGGGCAGGGCATTGGGAATATTATCCTTGATGATGTGGCGTGTTTGGGCAACGAGACGGATCTCTTTGAGTGTCAGCATGAGCGGTATTTTGAGACGAACTGTGGGCACAGCGAGGATATTAGTGTGACCTGTCTTCCAGGTAAAATGATGTTATTTGTATATCAATAATAATAATAATTAAAAATTATGATAATGATGATGATTATGATCATGGTGATGATGGTGATGGTGATGATAGTGATGATGATGGTGGTATGATGATGATGATGATGATGATGATAGTGATGATGATGATGATGGTGATGGTGATGATGATGATGATGTTGGTGATGATGATGATGGTGGTGGTATGACGATGATGATAATGATCATTATGATGGTGATGATGATGGTGATGATGATGATAGTGATAGTGATGATGGTGATGATGATAATGATGATGGCGATGATGATGATGATAGTGATGATGATTATGATGATGATAATGATCATTATGATGGTGATGATGGTGATGATGATGAGGATGATGATGATGATGATGGTGATGATGACGATGATGATGATAGTGATGATGATGGTGATGATGAAGATGATGTTGATGGTGATGATGATGATAGTGTTTACTCTACCTGTCATTCTATGGGGTATTGTATCAATTGTTTTCTGCTTGGATCATGTTTTCCCATCTAGGGTAACATAGTAGTATTTTCTAACTCTACGCTGTACTTTTTTTTCAAGAAAGACATTACATTCTATTAAAGTAAATTCATTCTTTTCCCAAGAGGGTGGAGTATTTTCACATAACCCACCATTGTCTCAGTTCTTACCTGATATTACAAAGTTATTTCTCACTTCCCAGCCTTTTCATGTATTCTTTGGTTTTGAACCCTGATACAACACAAAATTATATGGTCCCAGTTTCCTTGTTATAAAGAGTTTCAACTGTATTAATAGTATATCATATGATGCTATTCGTAGTGGTTCGTCTGGTTGGCGGTAGAGCACCTGAAGAGGGCAGGCTTGAGGTGTACCATAATGGACTATGGGGGACGGTCTGCGACGATGGCTGGGATATGAACGATGCCAACGTTGTCTGTCGCATGCTGGGTTACTCGGCTGCAGCGGACCCTCTCCTGACCGTGTTCCAACTGGGCAGCGGAAACATCTTCCTTGATGAGGTGAATTGCCATGGCAACGAGACAAATATCTGGGACTGCGAGCGAAGGACTGATGGTCCATAACTGTGGATCTAGCGAGGATGTAGGGCTACGATGCAAGACAGGAGGTGAGTTGTTGAGATGGTGCTTGAAATTGGTACAAAGACCAAAAGAGATAATAATCGGCCTAATAATTTATGTCACACCAAGTATCAAGTTCTAGGTTCCGTACAAATTGCTGTAGTTTTTTAACAAGATGAATAATTAATCTAGTCATAAAATGAAAACGAGAGAGAAAAAAACAGGGATAATAATATGATTGCAAGGCCCTCAGGTAGAACAGTATTGATACTGATGAGGCTACCATGGGTAAACAAGACATACTATTATTATTATTATTATTTGAAATTGACTTGATTTATTATTGTTCGTTTAGTTTAATAGAGAAATTGGTAATTTTTTCTGGAAGGAGGAGATTGACAATTAGCACTTCATAAATCAGTGATAAAAAACTGCCCACTTATGCCTGGACTCAAGTCAGTACGTATGCTGTGTGTGTGTAATTGGGTTTTTACAGTCATGTATCAATCAGATATGATTATATACGTCTGGGGACCGACTTTTAATGTCACCATCCGAAAGACGTGACTCAGTTTCAACCCTGCGTCCTCAGCTGAATCAGTTTGTAACTTCCATTGTTAGCTGGATTACAGGCGCACGCCACAACGCCCTGTATGCTGTTATGAATGTCAGCTATTTATACTAAACAATTTTGTATCACTAATTATTGCAATTATAGTATAGTCTCTCAATATGTTTAAGAAATGAGAAATGATAGGAAGTTAACAAGAAGTGATGTGGGTTCAAGCCTGGACACGGAATTAATATCTTTTGGCAAGACATTCATCTACATTTGCCACTCTCTACCCAGGTGTACTGTAGGAGTACTTCAGAGGAAGGAGTTCTATGAATCCTGTGAGCACCACAACTGAACTTAAGATTTTAATATGCTTAAAAACTGCAAGGTCCAAATCCCCATGGCCCCTGGAAACATGCTAATAGGCATGTTAAAAATGTGTAATCTTTTCCTTATTATTATTGATATTAGAGCGCCTTGAGCACCTTTCATGGTAGGTATGAGCACTGTACAAGAAGTCAATATTATCTTAGTCTGATTCTGTTCATTATTTCAGTGCCTTCCACTCATGAACCTGTCTCAGAGCTTGAGGTACGTCTGGTCGGAGGTCAAGGAGATCGTCAGGGCCGCGTCGAGGTCTTCTACAACGACGCATGGGGGACGGTCTGTGACGACTCCTGGGATATCAAGGATGCGGACGTTGTCTGCCGCATGCTCGGCTTTCCTGGGGCCGAGTCGGCGCTTCTGTCAGCATTTTTTGGAGAAGGGCCAGGCAGCACTCTCCTGGATAATGTTGGATGTACAGGGGAGGAAGAGAACATCGCGCAGTGCGTTCATAATGGAATGATGGTGGAGAATTGTGGACACCATGAAGATGCAGGCGTGGTGTGCTCTCCATGGGGTAAGGAACAACTTAATAAATCACACTGGAGTGTTCTAATACTGATTTAGTGATGGAAATCTTTAAAGGAGCTTTTATTAAAAGAGAAAAAGCATGGGGAAAAAGAAAGATGCATCGGTTATAACAAAGCCTAAAATAGTGTTTGTGATCAAAAACAATAATTTTAACATTCTTTATTTAAATTTTCAGCTGATGCAATTGCAAAGGAGCTGCAATAAGTTTTACTCTCTCGAATCTATAAGTCATTAATTAGCATTTTTGGGCAACCTTGGTTACATTTAAATAGCTTAATAACTATATTACGTCTTATGATGATTTCTAAAAATGCTTTCACAACTACTTTCTCTGCGAGTAGTCAAGAGTAGCTTTTATTTGCATTTGAAGGGGATATCCAAGAACTTTAATAGTCACATGCAAATTGAATTTAGAGTTGATTGTTGGTTTCAGGGTGTTGTGCAGCAATGTTTGTACACACCTTAGCTGTACAGGTCCAGCTGGTTATGTATTCACCATGCATAATGCTTGGAGTTCCTGGTAATATTGTCCTTAGTAAATACAATGTACATGATCAGCTGGCTGTTGCAGTAAAGGTGCACATGAACATTACTGTGGAACATCCTTGAATATTTTCTATTTGACTACATAAGTCTGCCCATGTCCAATCTGTTGGGACTACAAAAAATAATTTTTACCTAATTTGACTGGGAAGGGTATAAAACACATGTTATGCATAATTTTTAATAGTAAAAAATATGTTTATTTGCCTTAGGGAAACTTAAAATTGTGTTGATTGTAGTTTCTATTCTAATCTGATCTGCCATTGGACAGTACGTTTGGTGAACGGCAGTCACTACCGTGAGGGCCGGGTGGAACTCTACTACAACAGAGAATGGAGCACAGTCTGCAGCGACGAGTGGGGGATCCACGATGCCGAGATCGTGTGCCGCATGCTCGGTTTCCCGGGGGTCGAAGGTTACCGTGTCTCCGGAGAATATGGAGCAGGCACGGGAAAGATAATACTGGACAATGTACACTGTAATGGAAGTGAAAGGAATATCATCGAGTGCGGTCACAACGGTTTGTTTGTTCACAACTGCAGGCATTCAGAAGATGCAGGTGCCGTATGCTCCTCAAGAGGTTAGTACAGTGAAACTTGCTTATAAAGACCGCTCAAGGGAGACACGAAAAGAGGTCTTTATAGGCAGGTAGTCTTTTTGTACAGTACCGTTAGTAGACAAATGATGCATGCACATGTTGGGCTGAGTGCGATAGATACATGTACACACAGCCTCAACGAGGGCTGATAGGTCGTATAATGAACGAATGAAAACGTGCATCATTAACATTTGTTTTATACTACGAAACTCCTAGATCCTTGTTATTTGATGTACTAGTTTGGCCAGGAGGGATTAGACCTCCCAGCGTGATCACTGACAGGTGGTTATCTCATCAACTCAGCTCTCAATTAACATGAGAAAAAGAGGATCATGGGGGACCAATGGGGGACCAACGGGCACTGCTTAGGCATTTTTTTCTATATAGAGGGAGCAAGTAGCTACATGTACAAGTAGTGCAGTGGGGCTTGGTTTCCAAAGGTCCTCTGTTTCTGTATTGAGGTTGAATGCTGTTGTTCTACATGTACATATTTTGAAGTTGAACTGTTGAGGAAACTATAACTTGAAAATGACGGAACTCTATCCCAGCTTGAAAGCCTTTCTAGTTGAAGAGTTCTTAACTGTATCATGTATCATACGTGTACATGTGTAGTATTTACTAGGTATATTCATGTACTGTGTAAAGATGAACTTCATCCAAAATTCTTTGATAATAATCCAGTTCGTCTCGTTGGTGGGATATCCGGAACGAGGGACGCGTTGAGCTATATTACAACAACGCCTGGGGGACCATCTGTGATGACGAGTGGGGAATCCCCGATGCGGATGTTGTCTGCAGGATGATGGGTTTCTACCGTGCGGAGAGCATCCCATTGCCAGGGAGATACGGACTAGGGCGGGGCCAGATCATCCTGGATACGCTCCAGTGTAATGGAACAGAGGATAATGTCTTGGATTGTGAACATGATGGTCCACTGAAACATAACTGTGATCATGAAGAGGATGCAACTGTGATTTGCTTAGGTATTTCTACATGTAGTTCCAACCTTTGATTTTGTAAGTGCTTTTAAAGTACAAGTCCACTCCACTGAAAAGTTGAGCTGATTAGATAGACAAAAATCTAAAAAGCCCAAATATAACTTGGTTTTGGAAAATGGTGCTCAGATTTATTTTTAATAATTTTTTTTAAAGAGCAAAAACAAGTTAATGAGCGAGTCGGTTGTGACGTAGGGTCCTCACAACACAGATTCGTAATGTAACCAAATTTAATGCATACGTCTTTGTGAAGTGCCTCGATACAAACTATTTCATTCACCTGATAAGAATAATGAAACACTATTATTCTTATCAGGTGAATGAAATAGTTTGTATAGAGGCACTTCACAAAGACGTATGCATTAAATTTGGTTACATTACGAAAATAGCCTATTGTCAGAATGTATACCACTGGCACTTTCGTTGTGAGGAGCATACGTCACATACGAAATACCCGAAACAAAAATCGCTCTTAAAAATCACCTGATTGAAGTACGCCCGTGGTATTTGGCAGTTTTAACCTTTGATTTATTTACAACATGTTATAATTTTTGAAAATCGGAGTGGACTTGGGCTTTAACCTTTAGACTTGTTTTAGTTGTCACCCCCTAAATGTATACCCAGTATGGTACTCTATTTATTTGAATGTTAAGTGTTGTTTGTAAAAATGAAATAAGAACAAAACAAAAGAAGTATTTTGTTCTGGTAAGCAAACTGCGATGATGTAGAGGGCCCTCAGTGCAAATCTCATATTGCACATTTTTCACTCTTTGAGTGGGAGGCTTTGAGGAATGTACAGTCAAACCTGTCTATAGCGACCGCCCAAGGGAAACACAACAAGTGGCCTTTGTAGACAGGTGGTCTTTGTAGGTCTACAGGTTCCTTTAGTACATGTTTCAATGAGAAACCATTTTCAAGGGAAACATAAAATGTGGTCTTTGTAGACAGGTGGTCACTAAAGCAGGTTTGACTGTACAAATAAAGGGTACCGTACCAGTTTCTTGATTGATGCAAAAGGTTCATACATGTACACCTGCCCTTATTTTCCATAATTTCCTCCTTTTTTGCTTGATTTCCTACTTCATTTTGACATACCTGTATGGTATTATAACAGATATCAATCATTTCATCAAAAGTAAGACCAAGTTTTGCCCAGTGTTTCACAAAGATCCTCGTCGAACTTTTAAACTCTAAGTTGGACTTAAAAATTATGGAAAGCCATTTGTAGCTTTAAAATAAAATGTATTCAAGCGAAAATTCAAGTATTTTAGACTTTTTATAAATTCCACATCAAAGAACATGAAATCTCCTTGATAATAGAAAATATGAATGATTTGAATCAACATTTTATGCCTTTTAAAATAACTTTTACAAAATATTTTCATAGATGCTAACGGCTTTCCATAAATTTTAAGTCCAACTTAGAGATAAGTTCAACTTAGGATCTTTGTGAAACACCCCCCAGATCTGATTTATATGTTGTTAGCACCCTATTTCCTTTCTAAAAAACGGTGCTCATCTCTGTTCTACAGCCCCGACCGAGGCGGCAATGATGACCGTGAATATCCGCCTTGTTGATGGAGGCAGCGAACGCCAGGGCCGCGTGGAGGTAGAATACAACGGCGACTGGGGTACGGTATGCGATGATGGCTGGGATCTAAGTGATGCAGGCGTTGTATGCCGCATGCTGGGTTTCCCCGGGGCGGAGGACGCCCTGACGGGGGCCTTCTTTGGCCAGGGTACCGGGCTACGGTTCTGGATGATGTGAACTGTGAGGGGAATGAGGAGGACTTGGCGTTGTGTCGACATAACGGGTTCCTGATGGAGAATTGTGGACATAGCGAGGATGCTTCAGTTATCTGTTCTCCACTTGGTAAGATTGCTTTTTATTCTAATAAACTCAGAAAGGATGTTTAGATTTTATCCTTGGTCTTTACCTCCACCATGTGCTAAAAATAAGCATAGTAAAGGTGCTTTGGTTATCTGTTTTTCACTCTGTAAGAATTATTTTTCCTCCCCCTAGGATCCAACTGACAGTTTATATTTCAACCTTGGTTAAAACATCTGCTATATTAGGAAACATTTATATCTACATGTACTGTAATTAAAGGCATCGTTTAACAATGTTAAATCTGAGATGCATGGCCCTACCTGTTATCAGTGTCTGTGATATGGTGTAATATTGAAGCCCTAAACAAATTGCGCTTCAAAATGATCATGAAGTGCCTCAAAAAAGTAAAAATATTTGAGTGACCGGTTTTACCATACTAATTTTCCCCAATAGACTGTAGTGTTATAAAAACTATTAGGAAAACAAATTTTTGAATTTTGATTTCCAATCATTTGTACATATCTTGATAATAAGACAGGCGATCGGCTTGTAAAAGTCATGGGGTTCCTGACTGACCTAAAGGTTTATAACTATCATTGCACCATGAGCTAAATCGAGGATTTTGTTTCAGAATCTGAGACAAAGTTACCCAATTCCTTTACCGGTAAGCATGCAGTGCTCCAACATTTGATCTGATAACAATAGGGTATATTCACAATTAACAGCGCCCCTACTGGCGAGCAGTTTAATACAGGCCAATTTTTCAGGTCGCAGGGTTAACATCATTTAACCTGTGCAACGTAGCATGACGCTAGCCACCGATCTAAATAACCAAAGTGGTCAGAACTATTGAACTCATTCAATGAGATTTATTGTTCTGATATCAGAGCACATTTTTATATTGCATTTTGATGTCAGAACCCATCCATCAAAAGATTCTGACTAAAATTTGGCCTGAATTTTTGACAAAATTCAATACAATGGTCATTCTTTGCCAAAAAGTGTCCGAAATGACCATATTGTCGTTGATGGGGGTTAATTTGACCGCTATTTTTAACATCATAGTACTTTTTCTTCTTCATAGAATAGGCCCATGAA
Source organism: Mesocentrotus franciscanus (assembly GCA_037976565.1). Classification (NCBI taxonomy): domain Eukaryota; kingdom Metazoa; phylum Echinodermata; class Echinoidea; order Camarodonta; family Strongylocentrotidae; genus Mesocentrotus; species Mesocentrotus franciscanus. Next base: position 2,841,794 of record CP137684.1, on the reverse strand, counting down.
ATCTCCTTTGCTGATAATAGGGATTGGAAATATTACCCCTGACCAAAAGTGACCATAATAATTAATGTCAATTTTGGCAAAGTGTGACCTAAATGACCAAGCATCATGAATAGGGTCAATAAGAATCTTTTTTTACCCTGGAAATAATACTGATATTCTAACCTTCCCCACCGGAACTTCTGATTAAATGCCTTATCTCCCAGGTTATAAAACAATGCTACAGCTGATATTTTTGGTTGACTTTTTCCCATAATGCATCACATGATATTGACTGAACACTGATGTCGCTAGATGGCGCTGTGGATTGTGATTCCACTGTATTGCTTTGGAATTTACTTCATCAGAGATATAGGTTTAGTGTTAAGGTTGCAATAGGAGTTTACGTTAGGGTTAGGGTGAGTGTTAGTGTTTGTGTTTGATGGTCTTGAGTCAAAGTTAGAAATTCATATCGTGTACATGCTGTAGGATATTGATAGAGGTGCAATTGTCGATAGAGCATGCTGGTACATGCAAAACTATATGTTGCTGAGCCATTGAACACGATGTATAGTACATAGTAGCAGTAGTCGTAGTAGTAGTAATTGTAGAATTATTTTTATTATGTTTATCATATATTGCATGCATCAACTGTAAAACCACATCACTCCTTCAAAGTGCTTTTCATTTTAAGACTACTTTTTCCCCTCTGTCTCTGTATATAAAGGTCGTTTGGTAAATGGTAACAACTATCGTGAAGGAAGAGTTGAAGCGTACTACGAAGGCGAGTATTTCTCTGTTTGTGATGACTCGTGGGAGATGGAGGAAGCAAGAGTCTTCTGTCATATGCTTGGCTTTCCGGTGCGAAGCATTCCACAACCTGGCAAACTTCGGAGAGGGCGAGGCGAAATCATCCTTGATAATCTCAACTGCATCGGGTCGGAGGACAGTCTGTTTGACTGCGAGGGCAGCACGCCGTTTGATCATAACTGCAAGCACAATGAAGATGCAGGAGTGACTTGCTCACATAGTGGTAAGATTTTTATTTTCATCTTTAGAGTGGGAGCACTGCGGTACGACTCTTGACCCTTACCCACGAGGTCTAAGGTTCAATCCTAGCTCAGTGGTTACATCCTTGGACAAGGTGTTTGACCCATAGTTTTCAGCCAAATATTTGAGTGATCTTTTGCTTTCTGCTTTGCATAATGATGACGTTTTGTTTCCCAAAGCTTTATACTTGCATAAAAGTGTGATTTTGATTTGTAATGATTATTTACTTTGACTTCTTATTAATTTTATTTTTGTTTTAATCAATGATCCTATTTTAGGACCATTTTTACATTGTAAACATTGTGCAATTAGTCCCTGGACTACTACTTTGTATTTTTGATAAGCCACATTGAATTGAATTGAAATTAATATTTGTCAAGTGTACAAATTGGTTACCTTGCAATGCTTCAATATTACCAATAGCAGGCCTTCAAGAAGAGCAGTATAAATACTGATGAGGTTACCCCAGGTCAATAACCATATAATTTTTGTTGAAACCAAAGCAAAAACTACATAGCAGATCATCATATGCATACTAATATTTTGACTGGAAAGCTTGAATGCTTCTGTACTGACATTTAACAAAAATCTGAAAAATTCCTTTAAAAAAAATTGATTGTTACTTTGATTCCACCTACAACAAAATTGAATCTTTTTTTTTTTTTTTAAATTCTGTCATCATCTGCAATTGTATTTTGACAGTTCGTCTCGTCAACGGAAGCAAAGCACACGAGGGTAGGGTTGAGGTCTACTATGCCGGGGTATGGGGTACCGTGTGTAATGATGATTGGGATATGAACGATGCCAACATTGTCTGCAAGATGCTGGGCTACTCAGGAGCGGAGATATCACAGCAGATGGCTTACTTTGGAGAAGGTAGACAGTTTTTTCCCTTTTTTTATCCTTTTTTTTTTGTGCGGAGGGGGGACTGTTTATAAATGGATTAGTCACCGGACTGTAGATCATAAGATACAAGGTTCAAATCCCTGCCCAGCAGTAATGTCCTTTGGCAAGACGGTAATCTACATTTGTCTCTCTCCACCCAACTTTTTCGAAAGAAGGGCTGTTAATTTAAAGAGAGACAGAGGTTTGAAGGAGTTGAATTACCTACAATCACTGAATGCAGCTGTTACCCAGTGTAGAAGTGTTGTATAAGTATGGACATTTAAAGAAGAACATGTAACTATTGAGAGGCTTCAAGAATTCAAAAGGAGTTGTTTATAGAATTGCATTAGAGAATTAGGCATAATTACACAGTATGTTGACTTCAAGTTTTTTAAAAATCTTCTCCGTAGCTTTAAAAAAAAAGTCCCATTCTGCCATTCGAGACATGGTGTGTACAGAAACTTAGTCATTGGGGTTATTATTATTAATATTAAGTATTTGGCGTCATCTGTGCCTGGGAGGTGAAAAGCGAACTGAATCACTGTAACCCTTGGGTCTCTCCTCCCAGTATAACTGATTGAAGGTGTGCAGGTGAACCACTACACCGGGGTTTCCCCCTACTATTATACAAATAGTGCAGTGGGTTCTTAACGTGCAAAGGTAGTATCCTCTCCTCTACACGGGGCCTCCATTTAACATCCTATCCTAGGGACAGAGTATTTTCCACTTATAGCATGCGTCTATGAAACAATGGAGGGGCACGTTAACACACAACGCAGGCTTCAGTCATCTGCCTGGGTTGGATTCAAACCCACGATCTCTGGTTCGACGTGCAGACCGACTGAGCCAACTCGCCTCCATGCAACAAATTTTAACCGTTTTATGATGTTTTCTTCCTCATGTCATTGCCTAGGTGTCGGGCCGATAGTTTTGGATAACGTCGCCTGCTCTGGAAATGAGTTGAGTATCCTGGATTGCCCTGCAGAGAAGCACTTCAGACATAACTGTGAACATTCTGAAGACGTTGGCGTTGTATGCATAGGTACATAGATTCTTGAAACACTAACATACATTTTACACCTTGATTGTGATATGATCATGATGGTAGTGATGGCAGATGAAACAATAAGGCTCGTAAAGTGATAATGGTCATGATGATACTGATGATGACGATGGTGGTGGTGTTGATGATGATGATTATGGTGATGATGATGGTGATGGTTATGATGATGGTGATGACGATGGTGATGATGATAATGACGATGATGGTGATGGTGATGACGATGGTGATGACGATGATGATGGTGATGGTGATGATGATGGTGATGACGATGGTGATAATGAAAATGACGATTATCATAGTGCTGCTGCTGCTGATTGAGAACAGGTGCTTTGTTTCTTGTCTACCCATAGTAAGTGAAAGATAACGCTTCATTTGTAAAGTATACAATGGCCCTATCCCTGTCAGCATGGTCTTCATGTACATTGAGTGAGCTTGCATGAACAAAAATTGCTTTAATTTTCCTCTCAAAATATCCTCACATTCCATTCATTTGCAATTTCCTGTTTATTTTCTCGACCTTTTTCTGTATCTCTCTTTCTCCCTCTGTCTCTCTTCCTCATTTTATCTCTCTCTCTCTCTCTCTCCCCCATATTTACTTATGACATCTGATTTCCCCCATTTCTGTATTTATATTTTATTACCAACCTCCACCTGTACCATGTCACTAAATTCATAAACAGTTTTCCAGAATATATTTCATCAGTCAAATGGCATGTTCAACTCTCAGTTTGGGAGTCCAAAAAGTATATATTCTTCTATTTCAGGAGGAAGTGCAGATCAAGAGTCAAGTCTTCCTGTGCGTCTTGCGGATGGACCCAACACACGATCCGGCCGAGTTGAGATCAAATACAACGGCGCCTGGGGCACGATCTGCGACGACGATTGGGACGTCAACGATGCCGAAGTTGTATGTCGGTCCCTCGGCTACCCTGGCGCAGACCAAGCTATACTCCATGGCCGTTTCGGACCTGGAGAGGGCGTTATAGTTCTAGATGAGGTGAATTGCAGTGGTTCGGAGGTGAACGTTGAGTCTTGCTTGCACAATGACTTCCTGGAGAACAACTGTGGTCATGGTGAAGATGCCGGAGTCATCTGTCTTCCACAAGGTAGGAGATTTGTGAACAGGTACATGTATCTCTAGAGGTCCTGGGGAGTGTTTCACAAAGACTAAGATCGACTTTAAGTTGGACTTAACTATGGCAGGCCTTTCATGCCACTATTTGCTCTCACCATTTACTGGCATTGGTCTCTCAAGGGACGTACAAATCGTGGTCACAAGTTAACAGAATTTACCTTTTTTGATAGTTCATTATTGAAGGAAAAAATATTATCTAAAGATCACAGTTGAGAGACCAATGGTGAGAGCAACCAGTGGCATGAATGGCCTGCCATAGTTAAGTCCAACTTAAAGTCGATCTCAGTCTTTGTGAAACACCCCCCTGCACCTGTGACATTAAAGATTTGATCATTATTTGGGTACCACACTGGAAGAATGCTGAGGCAGCTGTCAAGTTTCCTTGTCTATCTGTTTGTCACTTTTGGAACTCTGGCTTTCTTATCTTTCTTTCTTAGCTTATAGTTCTAAGGAGAACTATAGCGCTTAGAGAGGATAAGTGGCGGGAGTGGCTTGACGTTTCGAATAGGTTGACTATCCATCGTCAGAATACCGACAGTTCTTTTCAGAACTCCTCAATCCTCCCTCTCTCTCACATGGTGCACCCGCAAGCCTACTGTATATCTAGATCACCATGCAAGCCGATACTTACAAGCAGCATCTAAAATATGAGTTGTATGTAGCCCTGCACATCAACAGGAATCAATTTATATTTGGATTTCACCCGACCTTTGATCAAGTTTTAAACAGGTTTAAGGGAAATTAATTTAATTATGAATTTGAAAATCAGACAAAATGTTCATATTTCAGTAACATTTTCCAATTTATCTAAGCTCGTCTTGCTGATGGATCAAGCTATCGAGAAGGGCGTGTCGAGCTGTTCTACCAGAATGTGTGGCATAGTGTGTGTGATGACGAATGGGATGAGTTTGACAGTGCGGTCGCTTTGACAGCATGCTAAGCCTCCCAGGTGCGGACGGCCCACAGACTGATCTCTCGCTCGCCAAGGGAGGGGAAATCATCTTGGACAATGTCAACTGCCTTGGGAATGAACCAAGTCTCTTCCAGTGCCGGAACCGAGGATTGTTCGTCCAGGATTGCGGTCATCTTGAAGAGGCCGGGGTCATCTGCTCTCCTTCAGGTCAGACCAGCAGTGTCATAGATATGCTTCTCAATCTTAAATGGGGTACCCTCTGAAGATGCTGTACACTTAGCTGGCTTATTGTAACCTATAAAGAAACCCAATTTCTTTCAGTCTGATACAAATGATAGACTAACAACCTGGTGAAACCCGCCCCTGAACTAAAATACCATACATGTCAGTGTTGTTGTTGTTGTTAGTTGCCATCAAGTCGTCTCCAACTCCTGGTGACCCCGTGGATAAACCCTCTCCAGGTTACTCTGTCCTGTGCAAGTATGCACATCTTCTTTGGTTACACCTTCTATCCATCCAATTCTTTACCATGCATGTACAGACCAATAAAGATTGATACATACTCTACCCAACAATCATCCTAGTTTGGAAATCAAATCTGCCCCTTGCAGTAAATATTTCAAGTCAACTTTGTTAAAACCATATCCAACTTTGAAGTGTAGCCTGTATGTACGTATTGATATTGATGAGTTATTTGTTTTGAATGTTCCTGCTATTACAGTCACAGGAGCAAGTTGAATGATATCACCTTAAGATGTCTTTCTTTGATTGCAGTCCGTCTAGCTAATGGCTTCAGAGAGCATCAAGGTCGTGGAGTACTACTACAACAATCAATGGGGTAGTATCTGCGATGACGAGTATGGGTCTTGGAGCATGGAGAATGCCAACGTCGTGTGTCGGATGCTGGGCTTTGTCGGTGCTGAGAGCGCCCGAGGGAGCGCGTCTACGGAGAGGGCGACAGCAACATTGTCCTAGCGAATGTCCAGTGCAGCGGCAACGAGACGAATGTCGCAGACTGCTCGCGAAACCAGTTCTTGGATCATCTGTGTGCCCATTCGGAAGACGTTGGTGTCGTATGCTCACTTGGAGGTAGATTTTTTGCTTAATTCGCAGTGTTCATCATCATACAAGTGTATGCTAGTGATTTAAACACTTGATGGGGATGCAAATAGGTCTTAAAGGCCAGGTTCATTGAAATTTGGAAAAAAGGCAAATCACACCTCTACAGATTGCTGAGAACATTAACAAAATGACTAAAGTACTTTTAAAGCCCTCACTATTGTGAGGAATAAATTAATTGCAATTTTGATACCCTTTCCAAAACCCACTCACAAAGTGAAATGACGGCGTTATTTACATGCGATAAAATGACGTCACATTATGAACAACCTGCAATCACACATTCGGGACAATGTTGGATACCCATTGCAATTTTTAGATATGGGTTAACGTTGTTTGTATATTTACCGCCAGTTGTGATATTTCCTTTATTTTAGGCACTTTGAATGAGATACACTGAATAAATAATACTTTCTACAAATGTGTATTCGATTTTTATGTTATTTACCGTCACATTTGACCATAAAAATCGGGAAAATAATCACATATTCTGAGGGCAGCTCAGCGTGTATGTGTCGGATCTGGGAGTGCCTAGGACATTTTGCATGCTGAACTAACGACTCTTCTGGGGCAAAATATGCGACAAGTTTACATATAATTGTCCAAATATTCATTACGAAAATGTCTGATTAGGCCGATTAGTTTAGATTTTTGATAGATAAATGGGGAAAGTGGAAGTCGAGAGAAGACTTAGATCAGTCCGGTTCGCGATTCACAGCTAGCTCGATCAAGCGCCGGGCCGGCTGGCCTGGCTGTGATATGCGGGCTCATGTAGATACGCAGCGACTGCGGCTGCCCGACAGCTTGTGCTTGTCCATCGACTTCGCAAAATCTTCCAGATCTTCTTCTAGGTCTAGATCTCCCAAATCTCCATTGTCGTTGTCGCTGTCCGAGGTACTTCCTTCTTCTATCTCCTCAAAACTCAAATCAAGTATGTTTTCGTCCATATCGATATTTTCAGGGTGACTTTGATGAAGGTAAACAACGTTGGGTAAGAATGGGTACGGTCCTCAAGAGTCAATGCAATACATGTGAATTGCACGCAAACTGCATCGCGCACCGATCAGCTGAGCGGCCCATTGTATTAATTGTTCATTGTGCTACGTCACTCAAAAATCAGCTGACTTACGATGTTTTCGGGGTCTCGAGTGGGGTGATATTTCGTCAAGTTTAATCAACTTTTATAATTTTCGCACAAATTTACAAGTTACACAAATGTGATAGTTTTACTCAGTGTAATGTTCTGATTACAATGATACCAAATTCAGTCGATTTCAAAATCAATGAACCTGGCCTTTAAGAGTTTGAGCTTCAATATGGTTCTTTTGTCCTTTGGCAAGATAGTGATCTACATTTGCCACCCTCTACTCAGGTAATGATTGAGTACCTGTAGGAAGTAATTCCTTGAATACTTTGAGCACTGAAATTGGAGCCAAGTTAGATCCTGGAATATGATGAGCTAACCATATGTAGTTAACCTGCTGACTATTGAATTCATTCATTGCCATAGGTTTAATACAGGTGCCATCCAGGTGCCATTTTCAGTAGGGAATGGGTGAACAATGTTGAATTCTATCTGATGATTGATGTAACTGTATAGGGTTAGGGTAACCATTTTATCATGACATTCTTCATCTGATCGGTAGCAGCAACCCAATGTTGGAGGCTTTGTACACATGAGCAATTGTTTAATTTTATGATAAATCAATTCAAATCAAATGATAAAATGATATTGTATCATGAAGCAGTTCATCTGGTGAGTAGCATGGAGGCAACTGAAGGATGCTATCTTCAGATGAGCAAATGTGAGAGTTTTATGATTAATGAAACTATATGAAATAGCAAAAAAATCATATTATTATTATCATAATATTTTATGATGTAGTTCATGATGTGTACGTTTGATAGCATTGACATTAAAGGATGTACGCTTTGTTGAGATGAGCAGATGTTTAATTTTATAGTGAATTTAAATAATTAAAGATAAGAAAATGATACAATTTCATCACAATGTAGTTCGGCTGGTGGGTGGCAACAAGCCTAGCGAAGGTCGTGTTGAGGTCTTCTACCGCAACGCCTGGGAACCATCTGTGATGACCTGTGGGACATGAACGAGGCGAACGTCGTCTGTCGCATGCTCGGCTACTCTGGAGCTGCTGGAATAACCGGGGGAGCGTCTTTCGGACAAGGCCAGGGCACTATAGTTCTGGATAATATGATGTGTAATGGGACTGAGGAGACGTTGGCTGACTGCGAACACAACGGATTCTACAACCAGAACTGCGGGCATCATGAAGATGCTGGTGTCATCTGCATTGATCATGGTATTAAAATTGTATTCTGAATTTAAGTAGCTTTAGCAAAATGAAGTAGCACTTACAGAAGCAGCTTTTAAACTCCTTCCTTGTAACCAACTTTTTGAACAACTGTCATAAAGTAACTTTTAAGAGTGAAAGTTTTGCTTTGTATGACTGTTTCATTGTTAGGATAGGAATAAAATGCAGTACATGGGTACTTGACAAAAACTCAATGTGGTTACTTGTTTCTGTTTTAGAAAAGAAAAGTAACCATTAATAGTTGAAATGCATTGTTCAGCACTCAAATTTTTTTGTGGTACATGTATATGCCACCCTGGCTCAGAAGGGATTAACCAAGAGGTTGAGAATGTTATCCTTTTTTGCAGTCACTGCTCCACCTCAGCCGTCAACCGAAGAACCAACTCTCCTTCCTGGTATCCCCTTGCTTCCCATTGAAATCACAACCGGGACAGTCCGCCTCCAGAATGGAACCTCCGACCGCGAGGGTCGCGTCGAGGTACTCCACAACAGCTCTTGGCACCCAATCTGTGATGATACCTGGGACGATCTTGAGGCTGACATCGTCTGCAGGATGCTCCACTTTCCTGGGGCAATCCTTGCAAAGCAGTACTCTCACTTTGGTGCTGGGAATGGAAGTATTCTTCTGGACGACCTAGCATGCTTAGGTAACGAGACTGATCTTCTGTCCTGCACACATGGAGGGTTGTACCAAAACAACTGTGGATCCAACGAACATGCAGGAGTCATTTGCCAAAACACAGGTAAAGTCAGCATTCTTGTTTTAACTATTGAATCTTCTGATTCCAGTAGGCTTAGGGCTCGGAACTACACGTTTCCAATATGCAATTAGTTCAAAATTATTTTACACCTGTCACATTGATTTCACCACATAACGGGATTTGAGTAGCAGGAATAGTGGTTGAAACTATTCTTTGACGTGGACATAAACAAAGTTCATGTTTTGGACAGAGAAACACAATACATAGAAAGGTGAGTGAAGGAACCCATCTACATCAGGGTCCTCAAACTTTCTCTCGACAAAGACGGAGGAGCTATGAACTTAGGAATGTCTATGACTCGATTATTGCACATTATGTCAGAAAGGTCCAGTCAGGTCGCATCACTGACAAGGGCAGTAGCTAAACCGCTGAAAGTTCCAGAGGTAAAGATTTTGTGTTTATATCAAAAGTTTAACTTTCAAATATATTATTTGATAGGTGTCGTGGTCTAGTGAATATGGCACTGGACTGTGGATCACATGGTTTGCATTTCGAGTCCCACCGTGGCACAAATGTCCTTTGGCAAGACATTAATCTGCATTTGCCACTCTTCACCGAGTTGAAGTAAATGGGTACCCAGTAGAAAGAAATTCCTTGAATGCTTTAGTGCCTTATAAAGGCAGCTCAGCTATATATACAGCCGGGATAAGCGCAGTAGAGTATATGGAAAGCCTTGATCACTAATGTCTGGAACAGACAAGGCACCTAGCAAGCAAGCAAGAGTATATTCATATATTAGCTGTACTATATAAATGGACCTATTATATATATATATATCAAGGAATCCTGTCACACCTGTAAGTAAATTCTTGAACTGGAATTACATCCCCTAAAGGGTGATAATATGTGGAAGCATTCTTGCAGGTTGTATTATGACTTTTCCACAAGTAATTTTATTCCTTCTATCTCTTTGTTCATCCAGTGAGATTGCAGGATGGAGCACGGTCGCGTGAGGGAAGGGTGGAGCTCTACGTCAACGATGTCTGGAAGACCATCTGCGACGATGGTTGGGATGTCAACGACGCCGACGTCGTCTGCCAGATGTTGGGATACCCCTCGGCGGAGGCGGCACCACTGAGGGCGTCCTACGGGGGTGGGACAGGTGATATTCTTCTGAGCGGTGTGGATTGTAACGGGATGGAGTCCAGTATCTTTGAATGCGATCACAGCGGACTCCCGTACCCAACTGCGATCATTCTGAAGACGCGGGTGGTCTGTTCACCGAATGGTCAGTATTCCGCAGAGATTGGTCCATTGCTGACCTGATGATACAGTGTACAAATTTTTATAAAAGTGTTAAAGGGAGAGGGTTGTCAGTTTCTATGTGCACAAGGTCATGATTCGCTGACACCAGACTTGGTTTAAATACCATTAAAGGGACTGGGTAACTTTGTCTCAGATTCTGAAACAAAATCCTGGATTTAGCTCATGCTGTAATGATAATTATAAACCTTTAGGTCAGTCAGGAAACCAATGACTTTTACAAGCCTATCGCCTGTCTGATTATCAAGATATTTATGATTGGAAATCGAAAATTTAAAAATTTGTTTTCCTAACGGTTGATAACACTACAGTCTATTGGGGAAAATGAGTATGGTAAAACCGGTCACTCAAAGTTTTTACTTTTGAGGCACTTCATGATCAGTTTGATGCAAATTTTTTTTAGGGCTTCAATATTACACCATATCACAGACACTGATAACACGTAGGGCCATGCATCTCAGATTTAACATTGTTAAACGATGCCTTTAATGGGTGTACGAGTCTTCGCACAGCAAACCCGTAGGCCAATCAAGAAATACCCCCTCGTCTCTCAGAGAGTCTTCTGGTGATGCAAATGTCAGGTAAAGACTTTACCATATAGAGAGAAAACAGAGCATTACATGAATCCTGTTGGTCATAAAACTGAAGGTTAACCCTGGTGATTGACAATACCTGTCATTGGGTAAACACCTGCACGATGTCAAATTCCCCATGAGAGCCCCCTTGTAACATGTGTCAAATCCTACAACACATGTCCCTCTGGCTCTTAACCTGTTGAATGCTGAATTCTCCCATTCCAATAAGCTTTTTGATTTTACAGGATTTTACAGGACCATGCACCCATTTCCTGTAGGCAATGTGTCAACAAATAATATTAGAATGAAGAACATGAATATTACTATGAAGTAAGAAGGGGAATAGTAGTGGGGGGCTGTTTTTACCCTAATGGATAGTTAGCCTAAGAGGTGTTAATGGGGTAGGTGTAAGGATAGTTTTTTAAGGGAAAATCCTAGAGTCTTTTAACCCATTGGTTACTGAATTTTCTTATTCTCGTCTATCTCTTTCTCTAGGTGGCATATATGTAGACTAGCGAACCTGCTATTCTACAACTCTATTTCTAGTCTTCACCCAAGCTCCATTCCCTGGTCTTTCTTACACTCCTCTCTCCTCAAGCCCTCTCTGCAGGCTATCCAATAGTACTCTTCTTCTTCCGCTACTCCTCTGTTTATCATTCCTGTTTTAATGCTATATTCTCCAAACCTTCATTTTGTATCAAGTGTCCCATAAATCTCGTCTGTTGGATTTTGTCTTTTCACCTCAGTTCTTTCACCTCCGCTCTTAACTTCTTAACTCTTATCCTGCCATAATGAATACAACCCAGTGCCACAGGGCTAATCTCCATTGTGCCAAGCCACAAATCCCCCCTGTGCCAAGTTTAATTTGAGATGATCTGATGCACGCGATGGTGCGATCAATAGTGCGTGCGAAGCACTCAGCACAGTACAATGAGCATGAACAATAACTGCTATTACGAATGCGAGCATGCATGCATAAAGCAGCTACGCTGTGGCTCACTCGTGTGAATTAAGCAGCCAATCGGTTCAGGTACAAAGCACTATAACGGTAGCGTGCATGTGGCCTTATGGCAAGATATGAGTTAACTCTTTGGAGGGGTTCTGCATGGACTATGCTTATTCAACTCGCAATAACTTTTGATTGGTGTACTGTAATGAAAAACTTTGTGTAGCAATATTGTATAGAAATTAATAGTCTTGCAAATGGTATCAGTTTTCATTTCTTCGGCACAAGTTCTCGTACCTGATCAGCAGTGAAGAAGTCCCGTCTCCTAATAGGGGCCATCCTAGCTCATCAGAATATTTGCAAAAGCAGTTTCAAAAACTCAATTTTTCTCGGAAAATGTCAATGTAAACAATGTCTGCGAAAGCGGTGCAATGAAGTGTGATGTGTATACAATGCGAAGCATGCACTATTGTGTGTGTGTGCGTACAATAGAATTAAATGCGTTCCGTGTGTATTGTGAATGAAATGTGACTTGAGTCGAAGTTGGCAGCCCGCTGTATGTTCCGCTAGCCGAACGTAGCGGGCAAAGAGTTAAATACTCACTCTATCCATCCATTGAATCCTCTTACTCCCATAGGCTCAATAGAGAAAACTACCCAGTTCCTCTTGGCAGTGCATTCATTTGTCAGTAGTCTGTCCTTACTTTGCTCTTTGCAGTACGTCTCAGCAACGGCAGTAGCAGCCTCAAAGGCTGGGTGGAGTACTACTATAATGGGACCTGGGGAACGATCTGTAACAGCAACTGGGATCTTCTGGATGCCAACGTTGTCTGCCGGATGCTGGGTCACAACAGAGCTGTAGCCTCCATTAGCCATGACGAGCTTGGACCTAGAGATGTGCCTATTCTCTTGAGCGATGTGGGTTGTATGGGACAAGAGATGGACCTTTCAGAATGTCATCAGGGGCGGTTCTATCAGCATGATTGTACACACAGTGACGATGTAGCAGTAGTCTGTACAGGTAGGTTTTAAACCTTTTGCTGTTTGTGTTGGATGAACATTATGCACATTGCATAATGTTGCTTTAGTGAAGGGCAATCATTTTAGCAATTACGTTTAGTTACAGTACTGTTGTTTATTGTATTGTATTGCATTGTGCTGTATTGTATTGCGTTGCGTTGCGTTGTGTTGCATCGCATTGTATTGTACGTGTATTGTATTGTATTGTATTGTTTTGCATTCCGTTGTATTGATTTACAAGTATCTTCAAAATTGCAATTAGATTATTGCATGACAGTTGAGTACTATACATTCAGTACTTTGGGCCAAGATGATAATTATAGGAAAACATAGTCAAGGTAACCCTTTGACTACTGGAACCGGGTTGTCCCTGTACTAAGCCTGTGGGAATGAGAGAATTCAGTAGTCAACGCATTTGCTTTGTCAGTAAATTATTTTGGAAGACAATAAAATAATCATTTAGGTTTATCACTGAATTATAAACAAGTATTTTGGTGGCCCTTTAATACTTTCTGTTAATTCTTTAGGAAATAAGTACATGAGAAACAATATGTAAATGAAATTTAATGGAATTATGGAATACATGAAATGAACTGAACTTATGTACCCCATGCACATAACAACTGATCAATTGTTTCATTGCGAAGTGTAATGTAACCCCCCAAATCATTACATTTCATTGAACAGTGACAAATAAATGATCTTTCAACAGATGACGTTGAAGTCCGGCTTGTTGGCGGAAACAGCGACAACGAAGGGCGCGTCGAGGTAAACTTCCAGGGCTCTTGGGGGACCGTCTGCGACGACGACTGGACCATTGACGCTGCACACGTCGTCTGTCGAATGCTGGGATACTCTGGTGCCGATGCTTTTCAGAGCAATGCTTTCTTTGGGCAAGGCGAGGGCACTATTGTGCTTGATGATGTTCGTTGTAGTGGGAACGAGACGAATCTGGCTGATTGCAGGCATCGGGAGATCTTGACGAGTAATTGTGGACACGCTGAAGATGTAGGAGTAATCTGTACAGGTATAGCATCATTTTAACCTTTTCTCGTCTCAACTTCATGGCTTCAGCACAAAAATGGGCCTTACATCCTACAATGACTTTTGCATTCCAATTGCAGGGCTCTCAGAAAGGGTGGTATTGATAATGATGTGGCTAACCTTTATGAATAAAACCATATTAGAAGTAGTAGAGGTAGTAGTAGTAGTAGTAGTAGTAGTAGTAGTAGTAGTAGTAGTAACAGTATAAGTATTGATAGTAGTAGTCTCGCAGGTGGTGAGAACGACCGCAGAGGTCCCGTTGAAGTCTTCTACAATGGCAGCTGGGGGACTATCTGGGAAAGCAGCGATGCTGAAGTAGTTTGCCACAAATTGGAAATTCAGCAGAAAAGATGAATGTAGTTTGAACAAGAACAGATTATTTATCTTTGTTCTTTGCCTTTTGTCTGTCTTATCAATACATAGAAATAGTTCCATCCACAACCAGGCAGCCCATTGTTCCTCTGGAAGCGCGTCTTGCAGGTGGTGAGAACAACCGTCGAGGTCGCGTTGAAGTCTTCTACAACGGCACCTGGGGGACCATCTGCGACGACTACTGGGATATCAGCGATGCAGAGGTTGTTTGCCGGATGCTGGGGTTAGGTCTAGCCCAGAGGTGAATTGAACTATATGACATTACTTCCTTTTTGGTACATATAGTCTACTGCTTCTCCCTCTCTCTCTCTCTATCTCTCTCTCTCTAGCTGATTTGGAGCCAGAAGAGCATTAACTCGGTGTTGAAGTATATGGCTTAGTGCCCTTTTGGCTCCAAAAAGATAATATCTCTCTTCTCTCTCTCTTGCTCTGTTTCACTCACGTTCTCTTTTACTTTCTCTCAATATCTCACTTTCTTACTCTCTATACCTTACAAACAATATGTGCAGTGGTGTAGGCTAATAATAATATAAGGCATATCACTTCATGATATAACATGTCTATGCACTTTCAAAGAACTTTGGATATTATCGCCCCTGCGTTAGCTTTGACAACTGAAACACTCGGTGCATTCCTCTGCTTTCTGACTTTGCTGCCACTCTTCCTTTTCCTCTGTTCCTAACCTCGGTCTAAGAGGGACTGAATTTTCGGTGGTATGCACCATACATTTAGAAACACGTTTTATTGTTATAATACTAAAGGGCATATGGTACTTCCGAGTTTGGTGCTGGAGAGGGGCCAATCGTTCTGGATGATGTGGAGTGCTCGGGATCTGAGAGCAACCTGGTAGAGTGCAGGCATGGCGGGTTGCTGGCTAATAACTGTGGTCATTCAGAAGATGCTGGAGTTGCATGTGCTGGTAAGCCCTATCCTTTACTGTAATTAAAGATGCCATTTGCTGCATGAGTGACATATTTGATGCTGTCTGACACTATTAAAGAAAACAGAAAGTTAATCACATCCCTGTCCTTGAAATGTACATATAGCGGAACCATAAATATCAACTTGAAGATTTTGCTCAAACAATAATCTTGTGTTGTATTTGATCACATGCAGCAGCACATCTGTCAGTCAATATTTTCTCTCTGTGTTGTAATATTCATATTGCCTTCAAAGTTTAGGGCTAGGAGGACATGCACAGAAGTGTATAATCTGGAAAAGACTTTTATTGAGAGAGGTACTCTAATTTACGAATATGAGTCTATGACACCTTGCAAGGTGTAGCATTTAGTTTGTGTTATTGAGAAAGATTGTTAGATGTGTATCAGGTACATTGATGTTGACTCTGCAGTCCTGGCAAACTTGGTCATCTTTAATTTTTGCAATTCTCCATCTCATCTTATGTTCTCTCAGCACCTGAGCCATCTGGTCCTCTCGAGATACGATTGGTAGACGGTGCCAACGAGATGGAAGGAAGAGTGGAAATCCTCTACAACAACTCCTGGGAACCATCTGCGATGACCAGTGGGACATCAATGATGGCAACGTTGTCTGTAGGATGCTTGGTTTCGCTAGAGCCATTGGTGCACCAGGTGGAGCAGAGTTTGGCCAAGGGGAGGGACTGATCATTCTGGATAACATGGAGTGCCAGGGATATGAGGAAAGTCTCCTGGACTGCCAGCGGACAGGTTTCTTGGAGCAGAACTGTGGCCATTCTGAAGATGCTGGGGTGATGTGTACAAGTAAGTTTGAAACTTTCCTTCATATGGTCTGAACCTGACTTGTCCATGTATTTTCATTGAAAGGCATAAAGGCTTATTCTATAACATGGACTGATCTGAACCTGACAATGGAAAGCTACTTTGCAATTCCATGCTGACATGACCCAGTGAAGATCAGATATAAATTCTACATTGTTGTAGGTAGCTTCAACTGTGAAAGGTACTATTATATTTCCAAAATCATAAATGTGTTGCCTACACCTCGCAAATTTAACCCATTGCCTAGGGGAACTTGGTGGTCCCTATATAAAGCCAATGGGAATTCAATATTTCAGTAGTCAACAGGTAAACTCTTACTTTGATTATAAGAGATGTTACTGAAACTGTCATTCAGATGGTAAAACCTAGACATGCTTGGGGCCCCTCCATCAAGTTGTACTTTGAATACATGTAGATGATTTACAGCAAATACCTGTTTGTCAAATTCAAGATTGCTCTTTTCACCATCTGGTTTATCAGCTTTTTCAAAAACTTCCTCTGTAATTCCTAGATGTGACTGCTACAGAACCTCCTCCTATTACAACCAGCCCCATGCCGAGACCCATTGTCAACCTGCAGGTACGTCTTGTAGGGGGTAGCAATAATCAAGAGGGGCGCGTGGAAGTCTTTTACAACGAATCCTGGGAACCATTTGTGATGATCTCTGGGATATCGATGACGGAACTGTAGTTTGCAGGATGCTTGGGTTAGGAAGGGCAATGCGGACGTACGTCTCTGCAGAGTTTGGACCTGGTGAGGGACCGATCGTTCTAGACAATGTGCAGTGCCTCGGAACAGAGGAGAATCTTGGAGAGTGCCAGCACGATGGGCTTGGAGTAAACAACTGCCAGCATTCCGAAGATGCTGGAGTAAAATGTAATGGTGAGTGTGAACTGTCATCGGTCACATTTGTAGTTGTAACTTCAGTGCTCTCTTTGCAATGACATCTATTAGGAAACAAGGAATGATCTTTGTGCGAGGCTTTTTTACTTAGCAATGAGAGAAGCTGTTGAATACTTTATAGGGAACCTGTCGACTCTCCTACATGTATTCACTAAGCTATTTTATTTAAAATACAGAAATTTAAAGCCTATTACACTTCATGCCATCATAAACAAAATTGCTGTTTTTTACCGTTTTGACACACCTGAACATGACATAACTTTTTATTTCACCATATGTGTTCTTCATCCTTGCCTCTTCTGTACTTCTTTGAAAATCATATCAGCTCCTGAACCAACTGGACCTCTCCAGGTGCGACTGGTTGACGGAGCCAACAAGATGGAAGGAAGGGTGGAAGTCCTCTACAACAATTCTTGGGGCACAATCTGTGACGACCAATGGGACATTAATGGCGGGAACGTCGTCTGCAGAATGCTTGGGTTTGCTAGAGCCATCAGAGCACCAGGAGGAGCTGAGTTTGGCCAAGGGAACGGATCGATCGTTCTAGATGATGTGACTTGTCATGGACACGAGACGAGTCTATTGGATTGTCAACGAAGGGATTTCCTGGACCAGAACTGTAGGCATTCTGAGGATGCTGGTGTAGTGTGTTCAAGTGAGTCCTGTGTGTAGTTTCGTTCACATGTTGGTCACCTTTCTTCTTCATCCTGTTCAAATGCTCGTTCACAAAATCTGAAAAGTTATGGAATGTGCATCCTTTCTGCTCTCATTTACAAACTCCTTCAGCTTTTGTGTTATAATATTTTTCATTATACTGTGGATATCTATTCTCTTAGTCACCCTGTAAAGCTAAGAAAACAGAAATTATTCGGTTTTTAAAGAACCAGGTCATGTCTAATTGGTAAAGAAATAACAGTATAATATAAATCAAATGGTTCTTATTCTGCTTCATTTGATAGGGCATTCAGTTCCGTGCGTGGCATTCGTGATCCCATGCAAATAGTTGATTTCAGCATTGCTGTTTTCAAGCTAGTTTATCGGCTTTGATTTGATACAATCCCTTGATCTTTTAGATTCAAGCACTACAGTAGCTCTACCTTCTGTGCCAAGACTGGAGGCAAGGCTTGTTGGTGGTGCCACAGAGCGGGAAGGACGTGTCGAGGTCTTCTACAATGGATCTTGGGGAACCATCTGCGATGATCTCTGGGATATCAATGATGCTCTTGTCATTTGCAGAATGGTCGGGCTGGGTCGAGCCATGCGGTCTTACAGCTCTGCAGAGTTTGGACCTGGTGAAGGACTGATCATCCTGGACAACGTGGAGTGCCTTGGAACGGAGGAGAATCTTGGAGAATGCCAGAACGGTGGGTTGTTGGTCAACAACTGCCAGCATTCAGAAGATGCTGGGGTGCGTTGTGCTGGTAAGTGTGAATATCTAACTCTTTACTGGCTTTATTTGACCATTGGAACAGACAGGGGGTTGCCACAGTATATTGTACATGTATCTGAATAATACTCCAAACAAAGTGGCAATACAGGGTTTTGATCTATGACACCCAAAGAGATAAAAGTTGGTTAGTTGGTTGTGTCTTCATCTTATGCTATCAGGCTTCCTTAGAACACCTGATATACAGTGCGTCCCAGAAAAAACGAAACCTAGAAGTATCGATGTTTTATCATAACTTAGTCACAACTATAATTAATAAATGACACATATTTGTAAAGCTTAGAGTCTCCTCTTTCATTTGATGCTACTCAAGTGATGCATATTTCACGCATGAGTGATTAAAAGCAATTTGAAGGAAGGAAACCAAAAAGTCATTTGGCGGGCGGTATCTGAATTTCGAAGAAAAAATTACATTACTAGAAAGTTCATTTTCTGCCCTTTCATATGACACCTGAATCAGGAAAAATGAGCCAAGAATAACAAAGTTCTGTGTGTTTAGAGTAATGCTTGCATTCCCATAATTTTATCAAACAAATACGTTTTCACTGGCTACCTGCCCTAACAACACAGAAAGAAGACTCCGTTTCGTTGACGATCAGCCATGCATGAAGACTTTTGATAACTCTCTTTGTTGCTACGGCAGGCTGCCATTGAAAAACGATTTTGTTCAATCAAATTATGGAAATGCAAACATTACTTTAAACAAACAGAACTTTGTTATTCCTGGCTCATTTTTCCTGATTGAGGTGTCATATGAAAGGGCAGAAAATGAACTTTCTGGAAATGTAATTTTTTCTTCGAAATTCAGATACCGCCCGCCAAATGACTTTTGGTTTCCTTCCTTCAAATTGCTTTGAATCACTCATGCGTGAAATATGCATCACTTGAGTAGCATCAAATGAAAGAGGAGACTACAAGCTTTACAAATATGTGTCATTCATTAATTATAGTTGTGATTAAGTTATGATAAAAGGTTTCGTTTTTTCTGGGACGCACTGTATAAGGTTTTATCGGACCTTGAACCTCACTTGCATTACAACTTGTAGAACCTGTACTATAGAGGTTTTGTAGGTTGGTTGGTTGTTTTACCTGACTGTTAAGATATTATGTGGATGCTTGTAACGAAGCAAGTAGGGAACTGAGGTCCTTGGTAATGAGGATTAATGCCTAACCAAAGGGCGCATCGACTTGGTTTCGAACCTGAGACCTCCCAGTTACGAGACCACTGCTCTACCACTAAGCATTCACTCCTCCTTTAGATGGTCCTGTGGATAAGTCAGAGGACCGTGAATGAAATGGTTTGTGGGTTTGAATCCATGCTTAGGCACAGACGTTGTTTGGCAAGACATTAATCTACATTGCCACTCTTACATGGTTCTCTAAATAATCCTGACACATTCTGTTCTTGTATGCATGTAGCTTTCTAATTGCTAATTGAAGGAACTTATTGATTTAATTTTAGATCAAGTGCACTTAGATACCTACAACCCCAGCCCCCCAAGGAAATTGGTAAAATCCATTAACTTATTAATAACCAACACCATGCACCATCTTTGCTAGCACATTTTATCTTATTTCTTGTACACTTATTGAAACCCTTGACAGCTCCTGAACCAACTGGACCACTTCAGGTACGTCTGGCGGGTGGAGTGAATGAAATGGAAGGAAGAATTGAAGTCCTCTACAACAACTCCTGGGGAACCATTTGTGACGATCTGTGGGATATCAATGACGGGAACGTTGTCTGTAGGATGCTTGGTTTTGCCAGAGCGATCAGTGCACCAGGTGGAGCTGAGTTTGGCCAAGGGGACGGACCGATCGTTCTGGATAACATAGAGTGTCATGGGGATGAAACAAGTCTTCTAGATTGCCACCGAACAGGGTTCCTTGACCAGAATTGTGGCCATTCTGAAGATGCAGGAGTTGTCTGTACAAGTAAGTTGTTGCACCTGTTGCCTAGACTTGTTCCTCTAGCTGTGATTCAGTAATGTACTAACGATGATACAGATCGTTGTACCTTACCATTGCTTATGATACTGTACATAACAATTTTAAAAGTGCACCAATCACTAAAAAATTAGTTCTGTATAGCTAAAATGTACATCATCAACCTAAAAAAAAATCTTAAACTGGCATTCTAGAGGTTACCAGCAAGGAGAATATTAAACACAAATAAAGGATAACATAAAATAGTGCATACGGAATCCAAGTCCAAGCGCCATATTCTATGCGAACACAGACACGTACGCAACTAGTCTTACTAGTTTTACTGTTGTCTGAGAGGGTATATAAAATACAATATTTTTAGAAGTAATACATGAAGCTTGTATTTTGAATACAGTATAGCGACATGGAACAACTCACATCAAGTTCAAAACATGTTTCGGTGGTTGGTACATTTTACAAACATGTAGGTAATTCAAATAGAGTAAACAAATGTGTCATGTGCAGGTCTTTGGTGGAGGAGATCTCTCGATAGAACTTTCTTGACAGTTTAGTTTTATTGGGCAGCTTGCATGTCAATTGAGGTGACTCGAGAAGGAATTCTTGTTTTTGTACTTAGTAGGCAATAAGAAGCTGCCTATATTGTTGTCCCTTGGACCAGGAATTGAAGATGAGAGTTGATACTTCTTCATGGATTCTAGGATCTAGTGTACTTGTATGTTTGAAAATTCATCCTCGTATTTTAATTTTCACTTTTACATAATCTCTTAGATTCTAGCGCTACTGACGCTCCACCCACGACAATCCCTCCTGTAGTTGATCTCCAGGTACGGCTTGTTGGTGGCACGACTGATCGAGAGGGTCGGGTGGAGGTCTATTACAACGGCTCCTGGGGAACTGTCTGCGATGACCTTTGGGACATCAGCGACGGGCATGTGGTTTGTAGGATGCTGGGTCTGGGTGAGGCGCAGTGGACACAAGGGTATGGAGCAGGAGAGGGACCCATCATCCTTGACAACGTAGAATGCCAGGGGACAGAAGACAACCTTGGGGAATGCCAGCATCCAGGATTGTTTGAGAATAACTGCGGGCATACGGAGGATGCTGGAGTCAAATGTTCAGGTCAGTAAAGTAAAGTGAATGCCTATGCTGACAACAGTTAAAAAGATAACAACAGAAAAATACATTCTAAACTTTTGATCGCATGAACATGGTATATATCAGTTTGTGCATTGTCCAAGCTTGAAATTTGACAACTTGTGTTTGTATCCTTCTGTTTGGCAGACAAGGAATTATTGACATTCATCTCAAATACCGTTTGTGTCCTTAATCATGACAATTTTGGTGACTCATGTTCATACCAATTTGCTTTTTATGCTCATGATAACTTTATCTGAAGAACTGATTGATGGATTCCTGCCAAACTTGGGTCATGTATGTATCTTGCAGAGCCAATGAACTAATTAGATGTTGGGGTCATGAGGTCAAAAGTCACAGGGCTCATTATGTATGCAAAACTAGCTCGTGATCACATTATCATCAGAACCGATGGATGGATTACCATCAAACTCAAGACATGTATGTATCTTGCAGAGCCAAATGAACTGATTAGATTTTGGGGTCATGAGGTCAAAGTTCAAAGGTCATGGGCTCATTAATTATGTATGCAAAAATAGCTTGTGAATGCATTATCAATAGAAGCGACGGATAGAGTACTATGAAACTCAGGACATGTACATGTACATGTATGTATCTTACAGGGCCAATGAACTGATTAGATTCATAGTTCATGAGGTAAAAGATCAAAGGGTCATACATGTACATGTATATGAAAAATAGCTTATAATCACATTATTCTGAGAACCTGTTAATGAATTACAATCAAACTGAAATTATAAAAATTGCTTATGTTTTGGTTTGTAAAATCGCTCTATGGCGGAGTCATCATTTTCGACTGCGTGCAGTAGAGGATCCATCTAGTTAAAAATATGTTTAGGTCTTAATATGCAAAAGAGCTTCACAATTATTCATTTTATCAACAGCCACTACTCAGGCACCCCCTAGAACACTGCAGGTGCGCTTGGTGGATGGCACCACGCCCAGTGAAGGTCGCGTTGAGGTCCTGCATAACGGAACTTGGAGCACCATCTGTGACGATTCCTGGGATTTGCCCGATGCTCATGTCGCCTGTCGTATGCTGGGCTATCCTGGGGCGGAGAGTGCCCTAGCCAGTGGTTTCTTTGGCCCGGGTGAAGCAGGTATTCTTCTGGACGATGTGGAATGTATCGGAAATGAAACAAGTCTTGAGGATTGCCAACACCCTGGGTTCTATGAGCATAATTGTCAACACTATGAAGATGCTGCAGTGGTCTGCAGGCCCAGAGGTAATTCATTCTCAATCTGTTCAATACTACTGTACATCCCAGATAACAATACGACGCCCAACGTCGCCATTTTTTCACTGATAAACGCTGGATTTTGGTTGGCTATAGGGTATGACGTTGGGACATGGCACATGATGGGAAAGGTTTGGCATAGCGTTGGCCCGAGGTCAATTTGTCGCTGTCGAGCCAAAGTTGGCCCGTCGGCTAAAAAGACGTTGGGCCAATGTAACAGCACATGTTTTCCACATGTTGGCCCAACGTTGTATTGCGCTATCTGGGATGTAAGCTTGAGATTACTGTGTCTGGGGCCTATAGGATGGTGAGAGGTGCTATGGTGAAACAGATAGTTTTCTCATATATTTACACTAAACTGTCAGCATGCATCATGCTACTAAAACATGCCTCTGTGTTTATAGCATGTAATACCCAACCAGAGGCTGCACCACACAGATGACTGGTAGTGCAGCCTCTGTGATGCAGATGAGTTAGTGATTCTAATTCTACAGGAAGCTAATACCCATTACCCTGGATGTTCATTCCATATGTTTAATCACATGTGTTATTGCGTGAAAAGCTGGAAAATCTCTTAGACAAGCTCTTTTTGAGACCTGTTGCTCAGCCTGTCATTAACTTCTCTGTATACGTTAACAGTTCGACTGGCTGGAGGAGGCAACTACCGCCAGGGACGCAGAGATCTACTCCGACGGCACCTGGAGCTCCATTTGCGATGATTCCTGGGACCTTAACGATGCCAATGTCGTCTGCCGAATGCTCGGCCACGCCAACGCAGAGGCCTATAGGACAGGGTCGTTTTTTGGCCAAGGGACAGGGGATATCATACTGGATGATGTGGAGTGCACAGGGACCGAGAGAGACATCTTGGATTGTCAGCATGCAGGACTGTTCAATAACAACTGTGGACATTCAGAGGACGCTGGTGCCGTCTGTTCTCAGAGAGGTACGTGGGTTACATTGTCCTTGAACAGTAGTGTAATGAGGGTCCAGCCAGTTTAGAAGAACTGGTATCATGGAAGGGGGGATCAGTCTTACCTGTCTCAGAATGCTTGTTATGTTAATTTTTATTCTCTTAAATTGAAAATTTGGTATTATACCCCTCTTAGATCTATGAAAAATGTGAGGTAACCTCATATCGTCCTTTGTTTCACTGTAGATCTAAACGTTCGCGGCACAAAGGACAAAGCACAAACAAGAGGTAAACACGAGGTAAAATTAACGCTAGACGGTACACGGCACAACCTCTGGAGGCATCCGGTGTAACACGGAGTGACATAGATCTAAAAAGGGTATTAGATTATGAAGCTCATTAAATAATAATATCAGAAAATAATAAGTTCCATGCACTAGAGAAGCTCTGGGATAGAGCAAAATGTATAGTTTAAATTCAGGGTAATAGATTTATTCCTTAAACAAAAAATTACAGTACGTCTTGCTGATGGAGCGAATCCTGGAGAAGGAAGGGTGGAGGTCTACAGCAATGGTACCTGGGGAACAATCTGTGATGACTCCTGGGACATAGACGATGCCACCGTGGTGTGTCGCATGCTGGGGTTCCCTAAGGCAGCATCCGCACCAATACAGGCCGCCTTTGGTCCTGGTCAGGGAGAGATTCTGTTTGATGAGGTTGATTGTACCGGAGCAGAGAGAGGTCTGACGGAGTGCTCTCATCGAGGGCTTGGTGTACATAACTGTGGTCATGGTGAAGATGCGGGTGTTATCTGCTCAAGTGAGTCATCTTAGATTTTAGACCTTGCACATGCCAATATTGTTTCATATACAACATACATGTACAATAGAACTCTATGTTTGCAGAATGATTAGCTGATAGTGATGATGAAGATGATGATGATGATGATGATGATGATGATGATGATGATGATGATGATGATGATGTTGGTAAGGATGTACATGTATAATAAGAAGGAGAATGGAGAAATTGGAGATTATGATAGTGATGGTGTTGAAGTTGATGATGATGAAGACATTGAAATTATGACTATGATGATGAAAATGGAGACAAATGATAATTGTGAAAACAAAGATGATGTTGATAATGAGGGGGAAGATGATAATGGTTATAATTAGTGATAGTAGCGTCAGTTTTATTTTACAGGATGCTCTCTAAAGAATTTTCTCTCCCATATAAAAACATCCTTAATCATATCATCTGGATCTATTATCATTGTCATCAAAAGATGAGCTGGAAATCAGACTAGTCGATGGTGAGAGGAACAACGAGGGGCGTGTCGAAGTCCTCTACAACGATGCCTGGGGAACTATCTGTGACGATGCCTGGGACATACTTGACGCAAACGTCATCTGCCGTCAGCTCGGCTACCCAGGAGCAGAGGAGGCCTACCAGTATGCCCACTACGGGCTGGAGATGGCCAGATTGTTTTGGATGATGTGGAGTGCAGCGGCAATGAGACAAACATCGCGTTCTGCCGACACAGGGACATCGCTACCAGCAACTGTGGACATCACGAAGATGCTGGAGTGCTCTGTACTGAATCTGGTATGTTTTACAAAGCTTACTGTTGAAATTTCATTCACCAGACATCTTGTGACTTTGTATACTATCACACAGAGTTTAACTCTGTCTCAGTCATTTCAAGGAGAGGTACTTAGACATCTTACCACTTTTATTTTATTTGCAATGGTATATGGGGGGACATCTTCCTTTTGAGCATTAAGATATCGTCCAAATCCTTTGTTTTTGGTTAAAGATTTGGTTTTCAAAATGCATAAAACCAGAAATTGTCACAAAATGAAGGTTTGAAAATATTATATTATTGACAGACATTTTCTGTCCGAGAAACCTTCATGTCTCACAAAATTTTAGTAATGTTTTTTGCTGATGTTGCTGCATAAAAAACTGAATCGCTTGAGAAATTTGAGAAAGTTTCTTGCATTTAAGGTTTCTGTTTTTACAGTAACACAGGTCTAGAAGCTTGTGGAGACACAGTTTTGTACATGACATCCACTATTTTGTGTGATACATATAGGTGGGTCTATTGAAGACTTTACCGTGCGCCTTGTAGGAGGTCTCATCCCCAGCAACGGGCGCGTGGAGGTATACTACGACGGTGCATGGGGCACTGTCTGCGACGACGGCTGGGATATCAACGATGCACATGTTGTATGCCGTATGTTGGGCTACGCCAGGGCAGTCTCTGCCCCATTCGGTGCACGGTTTGGCGGCGGCAGCGGGCAGATACTCCTGGATGATGTGAACTGTCGTGGAACGGAAGCGACCCTGAGGGATTGCGAGAATAATGGACTGAGCCAGCATAACTGCGGTCATTCTGAAGATGCTGGAGCTGTGTGTAGCTCAGGTAAAGTGTATCTCAGCTTACAATTATAATATACTTTTCATTATTCAGATACTAGAAGCATTGTTGACTGATTTGATTTTGATTTTGATTTTTTCTTTTTCGGGGGGGGTGGACTGTTATTTTCTATAGGCCTCCACCATCAAAGGTTGTGCCAGAGGCTCAGGCATTATTTCAAAATCATTCCCTTCTTTGTAAGGACGTGTACAAATAGTTATCATTAAAAAAATTTCTAAAATTTTTCTAATTTTTTTTTCTAAAAATCTAATTCGGACTTAATTAGATCTTTGTTTCATTGTTACATTTTGCTTTCAATTTATTCTATGCTAAATGAATGTATGAATTGTAAAATTATTGTCATGGAAAAACACCTCATATCAAGATAATGAGTGAAAAATGCACTCGATGACAGTATCTTTGTAATGCATTTATGTAAAGGGTGGAAACACATTTGTTTATGAAAATTATTGTTACAAAAGGAAATTGAAGCCACTTCAAGTAACATAAAATACTCCATCAGCATTTTTGTCTCGCCTGCGTAGCAAAAAGCAAGACATAGGCGCCGCTTTTCTGGTGGCGGCGCCTAATATAATTTTGAAAGTATAAGTTTTTATTCAATGAAACTTGGACTAAAGGGTTATCAAGTATCCCCAATCGTGTGAGCAGAATTTCAGGTCAAGGTCAAAGGTCATTTAAGGTCAACAAATTTAGACTATGTTGTGGCATCATCATCAAAAACTTAACCTGAGGTTAAGTTTTTGAATTTTTTAATATAATTTTGAAAGTATAAGTTATTATTCAATGAAACTTAGACTAAAGGGTTATCAAGTATCCCCAATCATGTGAGTAGAATTTCAGGTCACTAAGTCAAGGTCAAAGGTCATTTCAGGTCAACAAACTTAGACTATGTTGTGGCATCAGGTTAAGATTTTGAATTTTTATCATAATTTTGAAAGTATACATTCCTATTCCATGAAACTTGAACATAAGGGTTATCAAGTATCACCAATCATGTGATTAGTCTTTTAGGTGACAAAGTCAAGGTCAAATGTCATTTCAGGTCTGCAAACTTAGACTATTTTGTGGCATCAACATCAAGATTTTGAATTTTAGCATAATTTCAAAAGTGTTTGTTCAAATTCCATGAAACTTGTACCCAAGGGTTATCAAGTATCACAAATCATATGACACAAATTCCAGGTCACAAAGTCAAGGTCAAAGGTCATTTTAGGTCAGTAGACTTGGATTATATTTTTCACAACTTAAAGAGAAGGTTGAGTTCTGGGAAGAGGTGAAAAATAAGTTGTGAGCGTTATTCATTGTTATTATGCAAGTGTGGAAGAACGTTAGATAAAACATGTTCCCTGAAAAGCATGGCTCTTCAAATGCCTTCATATTCTAAATATGGCATGTAACAGCATACAAATCGGGACGGATTTTTATGCCACATGTTTGTGTAGTCCCATATACATCTTTCTGTGTACAGTGCTTGTAACTTTACCAAGACTGGGCCAAATTTCTTATCATTTTGATGATTCCAGATACTTGCAGTACACAGTATACACACCAATACTTATATGCTAGATGATCAACCTTTTCTGATCGATTCCACAACGTTTCTTTCACAATGCAATCGCATGACCAGAACTCAACTTTATCTTTAATATGACAATTAATAAATCAATTTTTGTTATTTGTCATATTTCATGAAAGTTTATCAATCTTGTTACAAACAATAGTAAATAATACTTCTGATGATTCTTGGTCAATATTCAGTTCAAAATGCTGATTAGTTTCAGAGGATTTCCTTTTTTGGAGGCCTGCTAATGGGCCACCCTGCCTATAAATAATGTCCCTACCTCAATTTTTCATCATATCGAATTGCGTAATGCAGGCGAGACCACCGAGAGCGTTTCTCTTGTTGTTTTTCATTGACGTATTATCTGTTTTTCGATCGTATGATTGCATTTCATACATTTGTATCTCTTTCTCTTGAAAGCCAATAAACTTTCTCTTGAATACGATATCCCCACGTACAGTCCTCTCAGACAAAGCCAGTCTTCCTATCAGATTAACAGGAGGGCCTACACCAGCTGAAGGTAATGTTGAGGTCTACTACAATGGAATCTGGGACAACGTGTGTGACAATACGTGGGACTTAGCAGATGGATTTGTGGTTTGTAGGTAGGTTTCAGGAAATGACATGATAAGTTGATATCAGGAAGAGATGTGGAGCAAGGAAGAGAGAGGCACAAAGAAAGAGAGAGAGAGAGGGGAGAGAGAGAGAGAGAGAGAGAATGAGAGAGAGGAGAGACAGAGGAGAGACAGAGAGAGAGAGATACATGTAGATAGAGAGAGAAAGAGATAAAGAGAGAGAAAGAGATAAAGAGAGAGAAAGAGATAAAGAGAGAGAGAGAAGGAGAGAGAGAGAGAGATAGAGAGAGAGAAAAGGAGGGAGAGGGGAGGAGAGTGTGAGAAAGAAGGAGAGATCAGAGGGAGGTAGAGAATGGGTAGAAAGAAGAGAAGAAAAGTATAATTGTATGAATTGAGAGCCTTTTCATGTATATCTACATGAAATCTGGAATTGAATCCTCTGGATGTGAATTCTCACTCTGTACTAGTTCTAGGTTCAAAACAGCGACACTGCAATTCTTGAGCTCTTGTAATGCCGGAAATTTTTTTCTCGCATATACCCTTAATCTGAATCGTCAAAACTGGTCATAAATACTTTGTGGTAGAAAATATATAATAGCTGAATCATCAACAGCAAAATTAAGAATATAGACCTAGGGGGTGTTTCACAAAGACTTAGATCGGCTTTAAGTTGGACTTAACTATGGCAGGCCATTCATGCCATTGATTGCTCTCAAAATTATGATCTTTAGATAATATTTTTTCCTTCAATAATGAATTATCCAAAAATGTAAATTCTGTAGATTTGTGACCATGATTTGTAAGTCCCTTGAGAGACCAATGCCAGTAAATGGCTAGAGCAAACAGTTTCATGAACAGCCTGCCATAGTTAAGTCCAACTTAAAGTCGATCTTAGTCTTTGTGAAACACCCCCCTAGTCATCCGAACGATATATGTAGAGTGTCACATTGCCTTACAAAAATTGAAAAGGAATTTAATAATCTCGCTCTTTTAACCAGGCAATTAGGTTTCAGCAGCGTGCGACGAGTCTCAAGTAACTCCCGCTATGGACAGAACAGCAACCATTACAGACTCATAGATGTCCACTGCACCGGTGCAGAGAATGAGCTTGGGGATTGCAGAAATGACGTCAGCAATGCCAATGATCTTGAAACCTGCAGGTATGGAAGGGATGCTGCAGGAGTTTCATGTGCCACAGGTATGCCTGTCCATTTTCTACGTAGGTTTTGCATGTTTCTGCTCTTTGAGCATCTCTTCAATTAATTCTCTACATAATATATATTTGGCTTGTAGTAATTTAGTTTTTGTTTCTTTTTTCCAGGGATTCATGTGACTCTATTAATAACTTACTGTTGTTTTGTATACACTGTTTCTTGATTTTTCCTCTGCAGAATAAATGATAATATTAATCATATAATAATGATAAATTTTAAGTTTCTAAAGAAAACATTTCATTCTAACTGCCTTACATAATAATGTTAACTATAGTAGAGTGTTGTATAGCACCCATGTCTTGCACATTGCAACTCTTGGCGCTCCATTACTTTTAACCTGGCTTTAGCACTGCTGCTATGGTTCCAGTGCTCAAGCATTTTCAGGAATTAATTCCTGCCAGGTACCATTTACCTCACCTGGGTGAAGTTTGGCAAATGTAGATTAATGTCGTACAAAAGGACATTACATGTAAGTGCTGTGACAGGGATTCAAACCCCATACCTTATGATTAACAGTCTGGAGACTTATAATAATAATAATACAATATTCATAAAGCGCATAATAAAGACAGTCTGTTTCTTTATGCGCTGTACAAGCATGAATGACAATTTGAAAAATATAATCACAAAAAGAAATCAACAAAGAGAATATACAAATCTTATAACTACTAAAATGGCTAACTTAACATAATAACTAACATAATAGAAAGATAGATGTAGCTATCATGATCATGCTCAAAATAAATAACGAAAGTAAGGACAAAATACAGTTTAAGCTAATAAAGACAGTCTGTTTCTTTATGCGCTGTACAAGCATGAATGACAATTTGAAAAATATAATCACAAAAAGAAATCAACAAAGAGAATATACAAATCTTATAACTACTAAAATGGCTAACTTAACGTAATAACTAACATAATAGAAAGATAGATGTAGCTATCATGATCATGCTCAAAATAAATAACGAAAGTAAGGACAAAATACAGTTTAAGCTAATTTAGGCCAAAGAGGTGCATTTTTAGTACAGATTTGAACATTGTAGAAGTGGGTGCCTGTCGTATGAATTTGGGAAGATTGTTCCAAAGGTTTGGTCCAGCAACTGCAAAAGATCTGCCCCCATAAAATAATGTATTGGTTTTGGGTACACAAAACTGATACTTATCCTTAGCTGGACCACACCACCTACATGTACATAAATGTATAATACACATATTGCATATTCAAACCCTTAACAGCATCAGATGGAGATGTCCGCATCGTAGGGGGTCCAAACTACCTCATGGGGCGTGTCGAGATTTACAACGAAGGCTCCTGGGGAACCGTGTGCGACGACAACTTCGATCTCAACGATGCTCATGTGATCTGTCGTCAGGCCGTCTCCGCAGAGGCCTTAACCTTTGCTCCCAACGCTTTCTTCGGCCCTGGAAACAATAGTATTGTTTACGACGAGCTGGATTGTGGGGGTTATGAGACTAATTTGGCGGAGTGTCCGCGGGGTCTTGGGATGCAGGGTGATTGTACCCATGCTGAGGATGTGTCAGTGTCATGTCAGATACCAGGTGAGAAACAAACCCCTCCCTTTTAAGGTTAGGTTAGTGTTAATGGTCCGTATAAATTCATAAGTTTTGGGTTTCACATTGTTGGTAGTCCTGGGGCCTGTATTACAAAGAGTTGATATTAATCGCAACTTATTTGTGATTGATATCAATCACAACTATGTACATAAGAGATGGGAGATTGCAAACTTGCGATTGATTTGGATCAATCCCTCGCAACTCTTTGTAAAACAGGGCCCTGAAAGGACCGTTGGGTTTGGAAGGGTATAGAAAAGAGGGTGAGAGAGAGGTATTCTCCATGTTTCTTCCTATGGAGGACTACTTGATATGTACGGATGGAGGTAGAGAAATGAAGAGAGGTATTCTTTCATGAGAGGAGTCCCTAAGGCGGACTGATGAACCAGGTTATGAATGCGAAGAGAGATGTCCCTCCCTTGTTCCATGAAAGCAGACTTGGGTTCCTCAGATAGGATTTTAAATGGAGGTTGTGCATTTAGGAGGGTTGCCCCTTATGTGTATTGAGAACGCACCTGTTGTACACCTTGTTAATAGCAGGGGTAATTTCTATGCAGTGATACTCCTTCACATTCCAATTAATCTGCTGTTAGAAGAGATACTGGCATTATAGGGATTAAAGTAATGTACCTCATCTTTCCTACCTCTCTCTCTCTCTCTCTCTCTCTCTCTTCTATTCACCCCAGTCCGGCTTGTTGGAGGATCTGGCCCTCACGAGGGAAGGATCGAGGTGCGTTACTTTGGAGGATGGGGAGCCGTCTGTGACTCTGAATGGAGCGTTGAAGATGGTGATGTCGTCTGCAGGCAGCTCGGATACGAGGGTGCAGCAGAGGTTTTCTACCAGGCGCACTTCACCCCAGGAGAGGGCAGGGTTGTACTGGATGGCCTCCGTTGCAATGGGAACGAGAGTCAGTTGATGCTGTGCCCGCATCAAGGAATCCTTACCAATAGGAATGGCTGCACTAATGACAACGAGGCTGGAGTGAGATGCAGAGAGGAATCTGGTAAGATAACACAGTTCATACATTATTTTTAGTTTTTCGATAACAATCCTAAAACAGAGAAAAAAAATTAAGGTAATTTAGATGTCTGATCGTGTCTTATACCAAAGAATATTTAAATGCTTTCAATCATTGGTACATACATCTAGGTCTCCACACTTAATTTTTGTTTGGAATGGGGTCCGGACTGAAGTTTTAAGAGTCTATATGCATGAGTCCTATGTAAAAAAAAAATGTACCTGTGCATGTGTATTAAAGTGTATGTTCAAATATTTTGAATGAAACAAGGGGAAAAAAAGTGCAACTGCAATAATACTGTTTATATTTTCATTTTTTATTTATTTATTGATTGTTACGGGGTAGCCCATTCAACATCAGTTGGTCTCCCATGGGGCCCCTTAAAACATACATAAAAGAATGCAATATAATATGTAAAAATAAAAGCATTCAAAATACAAATACACTATTAAATGCCAAGTAAATACATTGAAATATATCAAGGTGAATCTTTGCGAATATAGAATAATCAATTATGTTAAAGTACAATAACGAGTAACAGGAAATCATAATGATATTAAAAAATATGAAACTATAGAAATATGCAACTTTCCTTCCTTCCTCTTTAGATACCACCACCCCTCCTACCACAACCGGCTACAACCTTGATGACAATGCTACCACTTCAAGGGCTAGGCCTACCACCACCACCACTACCACCCTGCCCCCTACCACTGCCCCAGTCGACCCCACCCAGAATGGACGGGTGCGTCTGGTGGGCGGGGCTACACCCAACGAGGGGCGTGTGGAATGGAACGTCGAAGGTGTCTGGGGGTCAGTCTGCGACGACTACTGGGACTTGAAGGACGCCACAGTTGTCTGCCGGGAGTTGGGATTTGTCTCGGCTCGCAAGGCAGTGATGCTTGCAGCCTTCGGGCAGAGCAGCGGACCGATAGTCGCGGATGATGTCCGGTGCCGCGGTACGGAGGAGAGCTTTTCTAATTGCACCAAGAGTACTTCCAATAACTGTGGGCATTCTGAGGATGCAGGAGTTATCTGTAACACAGGTACATTAAGTCAGTTATGCTGTCGAATTGAAAACAGTGCATGTTTGTAGTGCATGTATATAGACCAGTGGTGGATCAAGGGGGCACTGGGGGCACATACTCCTGCCCCCCATCCCATCCCCTTCAACACAAAGTCCAGAATACAAATCAAAGTTGGCCTAAATGTAGTCGTTAGACCCATAGTCATTGGTTTTCATGGAGACCGTGACACCATAATACCCAATTTGCATAATGGTGGTAACTTCCATGGAAACCTTGATTTGATTGGCTGTTGAGTGATGTTGCCATGGTAGTTAATATTGATGGCAAAGTTACCATCAGTGGTAAGTTTAAGTAACGCGGCCCAGGTGTTGTCAATCACTCCAAGTGTTTTTTACTGTATGACCGATAGATCTTATGTAATGAAATTAATTTCCTCAATCTTAATATTAAGATTCGAAGGTAGGCTGGTGGGTCACAGTTTAGCTTCCCGGGAGACCTGTATAATTATTAAATGGTAATTTAACCAAATTTGGAGTCACTGTATTGCAAGGCAATTGATACACACATGTATGGAACCAGACCACTGTGTGGCTTTAATACATGTACATGTATGCACTAGGGTAAAAACAAAATTCTTGCCCCCCACCCTCTCTTTTGGGTGCTTTTATTTATGAGCAGAATTTGTATTATCCAGACAATTTCAGAAGTTGTCACTGCTGTCATTATATATACATATTTTTTTTCTTGTTTAGAACTCACCTCCTACTCTCCCACCCTCATGGAATTGCAATCCAACGCGACTTTTGCTTCCGGAACTTTGGGCATCGGAGGAACCAACAATTCCGCCCTCTATGTATGCAGCGAGGGCTTCAACTTCGTCGATGCCACGGTGGTGTGCCATGAACTGGGGTACCGTAGCGCTGCCAGGACGTACGAGAAGACTACAGAACGAGGTGGCGCCAATGCAGCGATTAGGTTTGAGTGCGTCGGGAATGAGAAGATGCTTCGGGAATGTTCGACTGCGGTGTATGATCCTGTGGATTGGTACTGTCAGCCGTTTGAGGCAGCAGGCCTGGATTGTTTCCCAAGTAAGATGAAGTTTAGAAAGTAAAAGTGCTTGCAGGATTTGATGTTATGAAATCTTAGACATTTGTTTAGCCTTTTAAAAATATACAAGGAAATTTTCCTATAATTCAGTAAGCAGTTTATATTTTATCTTTATTAAATATTGAATCCAAACTCCACGCCCTTCCCTTCTTTCCTTCCACTTTTTTTCTCTCTCACTCTCTCTCTCTCTCTCTTTCTCTTCTCTCTCTCTCTGCCTCTCACTTGGATAATCCTAAAGCTCTCTCTCAATTTAATAGCACTGGTTTGATTTGTTTTTCTCTCTCCCAGCATATGACGGTGTGTCCGTAGCCCTCATCGGTGGTAGCACCGCCTGGGAGGGTCGATTGGAAGTAACCATTGACTCCGTAACCGGAACCGTATGTGATGATTACTTCAGCATGGAAGACGCCCACGTAGCCTGCCGGACTCTTGGGTATCCAGGTGCCATCTCATTGCCCGGTAGTGGTGTGTTTGGGGCAGGAACGGGAGAGATCTTCCTAGATAATGTTGGATGTTCCGGAGATGAGGATCATATTCTGGACTGCGTGCATGATGGTGTAGGGATTCATAACTGCGGTCACAGCGAAGATGTCTCTATCATCTGTGATGGCGGTAAGGAAATGTCTTAGTCAATTCTATAAAGATTAATTTTACTTTGCTAAAAACAAGTTTAAATACAGCCTTCAATTCGTAATGTATCTGCCCCCCTCCAGAAATTTGTCATTAATGTAACTTTGTACATGTAACCATTAATGTAACTACATGTAACTCTTTAAAAAAAACATCTGGCACATTTGTGACTATTCTATTTCATTCCTCAATTCACTTCATGTTTATTTTATGTTTAATGTTTTTTTGTAAAGGCAGTTTGCCAAGTTGTGAAAATTATTATTTTGATAGCAAGTTTACACAAACCTGGCTCTCCGTTAGGCCTACAAACTAGAGTCCTGTGACATTTATTGACTTTAATGTCTCCCAAAAAGTTCTCCGATTGGTGAACACAAAAAAAAACTTTGCTTTCTAATTTTTTAAAGTTTGTAAAGCAGATCTTCCAACCTATTAGTTATTTGTAATCTACTTTGTTGGTTAACAGGTGATGTGCGACCCACAACAGCAGCAGACAAGATTCGCCTAATGGGAGGAAACCTCCCCTCTGAGGGGCGTGTGGAAGTCCTCCACAACGGTGCATGGGGCACGATCTGCAACGAGGGCTGGGACATCAATGATGCAAGCACCGTCTGTCGTATGCTCGGCTTTACAGAGGGCGCTCTTCAAGCCGTCACATCTCCCGAGTTTGGCGAGGGCTCAGGTCCGATCGTGTTGAGCAATGTGGCTTGCAAGGAAAATGACACTAATTTGTTGGAATGTAGCTTTCCACCGTTCGGCACACATACATGTTATTTTACAAGGATGGATGCTGGAGTACGATGCAGTATTGGGGAAGTTATACGTAAGTACTTTTCAAAGCTTTATTTATTTCAACTTATACATGTGCATGTATGTGGACCCTCTTGAGAAATATTAAGAAGAATGAAATCAATTCATTATCTGAAACACTTAACCCATGTTATACGAGAACCGGGTTGCTCCTCGGCCGTGATCTGGCAAAACAATGTTTGTCATTTTTTTAACCTTTTTCAGGTTTTGAGAGTTTTGGATATATAAAAACAATCTTTTTTCATCTGTCAAAATTTCAGTTTTCAAATCGATTTAAATTTTAAGAAAATTGCATCTAAATTTCAGCAATTTTCCCATTTTGATGCAAATAATCTTGCAGAACAACGTATGGCGAATTACGTTGTTTTGCCAAAATATTTACGTTCCAGTTAGAGATACATTGTTTTGCCAGATCACAGTGCGGCGGCGCGGAGCGTGCATAACAACATACTTTGTTTTGCCAGAACACAGCCCAGCGGTGTGGAGCGTACATAACGACATACGTTGTTTTGCCAGATCACGGCCGTCCTGTATTCAAGCTCATGGGAATGACAGAAGTCGGAACTCAACGGGTTAAAAAGATTAAAAAGTGTTTATTTACAGAGCATAATAGAAGTAACGAATATGTGAATATTTGTGATGATATACATGACTTGTATAGACGCTAATACAATATGTAGCTTCTAAAGAAGATATTCATACATGTGTGGTTTGGACCAAATTTGTTTAAACAAACCAGCAAAAAAAATCATATTCTCTAAAGCCCTACCGGTACTCGTTTGAGATTTAGACTGCTACGGTACATAACATTTCATTTATAAAGCAAATTTTCATAAGATACAAAGCGCATACCGGTATATAGAAAATACTTTCAAAGAGACATAGCAAAAGAATATTATCATACAAAGCTTACATTGATTACAAACATAGAGGAATATGAAGAGAAATTAAAGAAGATGTGTTTTTTGACTTCTGCAAGAGTATGGCTGTTCTTGAAACAAGGGTAAAGGAGTTCCAAGTTTGGGGGGCAGTAACTGAAAAAGCCCTATGACTTTACATGCTCAATACTCGTCAGCTGTTATACATTCAACAAAATTGTTCCGCAGGCATCATGTATTTGTACTCCTGAACATCCAACTGTAACTTTCATTTGATTTCGTTTGATTTCTCTACAACTCAAGATTACCACTTAACCAATTGCCTACTGGAATCAGGGCTGGGGTTCCTGTATTAAAGCCTATGGGAATTAGAGTATTCAGAAGTCAACAGGTTTATCTATGATGTGATTTATTTATTTGGTAACAGCCAACCCATTAGCTGTAGAGGTCCGTCTCATCAACGGTAGCCGACCAAGTGAAGGGCGAGTAGAGGTCTTCTATAACAACACGTGGAGCTCTGTTTGTGATGACGATTGGGACTTACAGGACGCCCTTGTTGTTTGTCGGCAGCTTGGCTACCCAGGGGCAGCAGCAGCACCGTTACGTTCAAGGTATTGGATCGGAAGGGGTGGCAATAACGATCAAGCATCTGAATGTTTTAAATTTGTCCCGAGAAAACCTTTTTGTGTTCTTCCTAAATAGAGACAGTTATATCCTTGTAAATGATTATATTTTGACTTTCGGCTAAATAAAATAATGGACTCAAACTAGTACATGTAATTAATTTCAAACCCATGTTTGCTTCAGGTATTTACTATAAAAATTAAATTAGAATCAAGCCTCCAATTTTTGCCTACGAGTTTACAGTAATTCTCCTAGAGGAGATAAGAAAAATGGTCTCTATAGGCAGGTGCATTTGTGTATAGGTTCCTTTTAATATTTGTTTTTTCAACTTTTGATAAGAGACATTGTTTAATGAAGAGAAAGCAAAAATGTGGTGTGACGGTGTGACCCGCCGCATTTTACCGTTACTTCTTAAATTTATTCACATATAACACCAGCGGACGTGGAAAACCTCATGACAGAATGGAAATTCTTTTAGGTAATCCTCAGGCGTCCGCTGGTGGCATTTTCACTGTCTTGTAACTCTTTCATGTTATATGCTCTGTGTTGTCATTTCTATTTTGTTTATACATGTACCTGGAAATTAAATAAATAAAATTAAAATAAAATATAGTTGTTATTACGTTG
The DNA here is from genome assembly GCA_037976565.1 of Mesocentrotus franciscanus. Lineage (NCBI taxonomy): Eukaryota > Metazoa > Echinodermata > Echinoidea > Camarodonta > Strongylocentrotidae > Mesocentrotus > Mesocentrotus franciscanus. The sequence continues at coordinate 2,803,889 of CP137684.1, read as the reverse complement.
GTGTTGGAAGTAAGTGCATTGAGTGATCTTTGACATGTATACCATTATGATATCTACCACAAGGTTTGGTTCTGGTGATGGAGCCATAGTTGTGGAAGACTTTGGTTGCCGTGGTAACGAGACTAACTTGGCGGAGTGTGATCACGACCCCTGGACGATACATGACTGCACCCACCAAGAAGATGCTTCAGTTGTATGCCTCGAAGGTAAAGAATTCAAGATGAAGTTTTTAAGTCTGGTCAAAGAAAAAGGTTTATTGTAACCTTCTTTTTGGTCCAGTGCCGATTCATCTGGTATCCACCTTGTCCATTTCAACTATTCTATCTACATGTACCATTCAGTCTTCTCTCCAGTTTATCTATTGATAGTCTAGTCTGATCATTAGATTTTCCTTTATATGTCATTATTATCTGGACCAACGACTAGACAGGCTACATTGTACCGTTACCTACAACATATTTGGTCTAAAAACATTTCCTCTTTTTGAGGATACATGTTAAAGATTGTAATGTTTTATGACAGATCACCAGTACATCTCTAGAAAGGAATTCACCTTAATGGGCAATGTGTGTGTGTGTGTCTGTAATTGGGTTTTTACAGAAGTGTATCAATCAGATATAATTATTTACGTCTGGGGACCGACCTTTAACGTTGCCGTCAGAAAGACGTGACTTAGTCTCAAACCGGGGTACGCTGAGTCAGTTTGTAGGCGAAGACAGAGAGCTGACCATACCACGGACATTACTGCTAGACCGCCCAACTCACGTCTTCCTATTAAATATGAAGTAGCTGAGGATCGAACCTATTATCTTTGCATTGTGAAGTGAACACAAGACCACTCTGTCTCGCTGCAATGGGGTGCGGATTGTTTTTATGACGTTTATTATTACTTAATTTCTATCTGTTGGACATGTTATAGATGTATTTACATGCACCCTTAACCTTTATCCATTACAGATCTGTCAGCACCAGTGCGTCTTCAGGGAGGTATCTATCCTGGTGAGGGGCGAGTAGAGATCTACCTTGACGGCCAATGGGGGACGGTTTGTGATGATGGGTTCACTCGTACTGAAGGAGACATTGTATGCCGCCAGCTTGGCTATACAGGGGTTCTCAAGGTAAGTTGAAGGAGACATTGTATGCCGCCAGCTTGGCTATACAGGGGCTCTCAAGGCAGGTGAACGATTCTATGTAATGTGTTCCATACTTCCATACAAAAAAATTTGTTCTCTACGTAACTCGATCTTGATATGACCAATGAATAAAGGTGCCTTAATTCTCGTACCACAACCGGTAGTCATAGTCATATCAAGAGATGTTTCATTCACAGAAATGAAATATGTGAATAAATGTCATACTGTATGTCGTATGGGACACATTGCACAGAAACGCCCAATTCAAGGATTGAATCTAATTGTTGTTCGTTCTGTATCTTTAAAGCCTATTATATGCTGCAGTCCTGGATATACAGATATCCTGGAATTAAAGGAAAACCTAAACAAAAATGAGTGCCTTTACTCCAGTTTGGGTACCTTCCCATCTAGATGGTGCAACCTGTGAAAAGACCTCTACAGCCATGTGTATGCAAAATAAACCTTTCTAGCCTATAACTTATCTGTTAATTTCCATGCTTTTTCCATTTAAATTCAAATTTATTTTTCAATCCTCACACTTTTTTTCTCCTTTGGTCTCCTTTACAGATTTTATTGGGTGAACAGTTTGGAGGTCTTGAGTACCTTCCCATCTTGCTTGACGATGTGACGTGTACTGGTGAGGAGTCCTCTCTAGCCATGTGTATGCATAGAGGACTACGGGAACATAACTGTGTACAATCAGAGAATGTGGGCCTCATCTGTAACACATGTAAGTGTTTTCTATCTTCTTCTTCTTCAATACGTGTCGACAGACTTGTTAAGACACGGAAATGAGGCATGTGGTCATGGACTGGAACGATCTTTTAGGAATTTTAGTGCATGGGACCTAAAGGAATCAATTGATCCCGTGTTGATAATGCTTTGATTTATTTTATATTAGCTCATCATACTGTAAACCAGAATCTTTTGCTACAGCAGACTTTTACAACTTGTAAAATTTCTAGTTGTGAGGGAATGATTTTGCAACATGAAATTCAAGTATTTTAACACCTTGGGAAATTCATGAAAGTTAGTTTTAAAGTAGTTTGAAAATAAACATTTTTCATGTTCACCTGTACATGTATATCTGACTTGTACAAGTTTTATTAAGCATTATGTAAAAAGAACCAATATATCAAGGAGGGTCTCTCTCTCTTTCTCTCCCCTCTCTCATTCTATCCCTCTCTGTCTCTCCCATCCTCTCTGTCTGTCTCTCTCTCTCATTATCTTCCTATCTGTCTGTATCTCCCTCCCTTTCTCTCGCTCTCTCTGTCTCTCTCTCATTATCTCCCCTCCCCTTCTCTCTGTCTCTCCCCTCTCTCTCTCTCTCTCTGTCTCTTTTTATCTCTCTTCCTCCCCCTCTCTCTCTCTCTCTCTCTCTTTCTCTCTCTCTCTTTCTCTCTCTCTCTTTCTCTCTCTTTCCTCTGCCTGTGGTATAGCTTCAGCATATTTCCCCAATGCTCCAGTGAGATTGAATGGAAAGTCAGAAGGAGAAGGGAGAGTAGAAGTCTACAATGCAGGAGAGTGGAGAGCTATCTGCGATACTAAGTATGAACACCTGGGCCCCATTGCATACAACTTACCATTGATGGCAACTACCATGGTGACAGGGCTCAACAGCCAATCAAAATCAAGGTTTCCATGGTAGTTACCATTGATGGCAAAGTTACCATCAATGGTAATTTTTGTGCGAGGGGCCCTAAACCACAATACCACCAACTAAATTGAATTGAATATAATTATAAACCATATACTGTACATGTTAAAGCAAAACATACAATAGAAACCACTTAAACGATAATAACTTGTATGATCCAATGCAATCAGCGTACAGGTCCAATTTCAGCACTGAAACAGCTCTTTTGAAGCTACAGAATGACGTTCTATCATTTTTTGATCAACGGAGGTCAGTTTTCCTAGTATTATTAGACCTTAGTGCAGCTTTTGATACGGTCGATCATGTTATATTACTGAATCGTTTAGAGTCTTGTTTCATATATCAGGTGTAGCTCTTAGGTGGATGAAGTCATACCTAACTGGTTGGTCATCCAGGGTAAATATAGCTGGGGAACTATCTGACCCATGGGTAGCTGACTTTGGAGTTCCTCAAGGGTCAGTTCTCGGACCGATCCTTTTCAGTCTATATATCACCCCTATATATGACATTATTAATAAACATGGTTTACAGTATATTTGTTGTGCTGATGATATTCAGTTGTTTACCTCTTTTGATCCACGCTCTTCGGAAAACATTAACAAAACACTTCACCAAATCTCACAGTGTATTGCAGAGATAAGCACTTGGATGTCGTCGAACTATCTCCAATTGAATAATTCATGGCCTTTTGTTCTTCTGCTCGCCATCTGCAATACATATCAGATGTACGGCTTAAAGTAAATGGTCAATTCATTCCCATCTCCCCTAAAATTACAGATCTTGGTGTATGCATTGATACTATGTTCAAATTGACCTCTCATGTAAACCACGTAGTCCGTACCGGTAATTGAAATTTTCATCTCCGCAATTTATGGAGGATTCGTAGATTCATTGATTTAAAGACATGTTACCAGGCTGTCCGAGCTCTAATTCTTTCTAGGTTGGATTATTGCAATAGTCTTTATACTGTTTTATCTGCTAAAGATAGAAGGAAACTTGAAACTGTCCAGAATCGTGCCGCTAGATTAATCTTTGGCCTTGGGTCAAGAACTCATACCGGTACTTCACCTTTACTTAGGGAGCTCCACTGGTTACTTCTCCACCAACGTGTTCTGTTTAAATTCTGTTTGTATGCTTTTAAAATACTCAATCATTTGGCACCTGAATATGTTAATGACACCCTCCAAATATATACACCAACTCGTAATCTTCGTTCAACAACTGACACATGTAAACTTATCATTCCCAAATCTAGACTCTCAGCAGCTGAAAAACGTTTTGCAGTAACTGCATCAAAGACTTGGAACAGCATCGATCCCTCTTTCCATAAGGGAAATTACCTGTCTTGCCACCTTCAAAAGATCCCTCAAAACTCACCTTTTTCCCCAATGATCTATGTGATATACTTCCTGTACTGTACATTTTTGTCCTCTTTTCATATATTTGTATTTGTAAGCGCTATGGTACTTATTGTTTTTAGCGCTCCTATATATTCGATATTGTTATTATTATTATAAAACATACAAAACACAAAGCAAATATATGGTTATTATTATTATTATTATTATTATTATTATTATTATTATTATTATTATTATGGTCAGGATCACAAAAGCAGATTGCTTTAATATAAATAGGGCCCTCACAAAAAACAAATTAAATTCATATTGTGTTGTGTGTGTATTCAAATTGTGTAAAATGCTGTTACACATTTTCACATATCAAATATGCTGATTAATCCATTATTCAGTATGTGGACATAATAATGAATATTATGTGTTTTAGTATGCTAAGTTTTAGGAATATCTGATAATCCCTTCACAAAAATGTCTACAGAGTATTAATCCTCTTTCTACCCATTAAAGATACCCTGAGCATCGGGGTCCTTTCAATACATTCTTGACTCTAAGTGACCCTTTTTCTTTTTACCAAAGTAACATTTTGGGGGGTAGACTTTATCTCTTCTTTCATTTGGTCCCAAACATCCAATTCTGATGAGTATACCGTACACAAATAATTTGCAAGCTGAGAATATTGTTTATGAGAATCTTAACTAAACTATTGAAGAAAAAAAAATCTTCTTCTTTTATGGTGCTCGGTCACATACATGTGTACATTGTATTCATTCACTACTATTTTCTTCATTGTTCATGATGTAGTTGGGACCTGAATGAGGCCAACGTGGTATGTCGTCAGCTAGGCTATCCGAGGGCTGTTATAGCAGACACTGGGTCCTATTACGGGGGTGAGCCCATAGGCTTCTGGCTGTATGACGTCAAGTGTTCTGGTACGGAGTCTAACCTCGGTCAGTGTAGCCATGCTGAGTGGGGTCAAGGGTCATGTGTGTTCAGCCAAGAAGCAGGGGTGCTGTGTTTTCCAGGTGAGTGCTGATTTAAAAGACAATATATGTGAACATTTATTTGTCTCAATTTATGTTTCTTGAGAATGTAATACATGTATTTTAACGCTTACATCTAAAACTATTTAACAAAGGCCCTAATTCAACCAGTCCACCTTTCATTCTAGAGTTATGAAAAACAGAAAAACATCAAATTTACATGGGGTATGGACAATTTAGTACATGTAGGCTTGTATTTAATGATGGACTAAATGAACATGGCTTAATTGATTAACGTCTACTGATTTACACACATATATGGAGCTCCAAAAGTAAAGCTATTTTTATGTTGTACAAATTACTCTAATTCTGCAATAAAATGAATAAACAAAATGAATCCAGTCATGCACTCAATAGTGACATGGAAATACAAATATAACACAGCAGATCCTTGTCATAATTAAAGAAGACTTGGAACAGTATTGTAACAGACTATCGATATAACAATGAAGGTTTTTTGGGGGGTCCCTTTTTTTTGTATTTTATTGTTCTTAAGCCTTGATTTGAACAAAGTCTCTTTATAAGAAGATAATTTCTTTGCTCCCAAGGAGTTCGTCATAACGAGGTTCTACCGTACTTGTGTAACCGACATTATTTTAATGTGACTATATTACAGCAAGCAGCGGTGATGTTCGTCTAAGCCAAGGCAGGAGCAGTCTGGAAGGGAGAGTAGAGCTCTACTATGACGGTGCATGGGGCACAGTGTGTGATGACATGTGGAGCAGAGAAGGTAGGCTATGTATATTTGCACCAAAATAGCTAGTCACTCCATTAATCTTTTATTTTATCTGTATTAATATGTGTTTTGGGGTTCCATCCCTGTATATTAACCATTTCCTATGTGAACTTGGAAGTCCCTATTTTCAAGTGTACCAGTCACCAAAAAATATCTTGTTCTGTACTGTTAATTTTATTACTTTCATGTGGTAATACTATATTCGATCGAAATATGAGCTTCATATATTACTTATGAAAAGAGGTTTCTGCAAGTTTAAATACACTCGATCTTAATTATAATAAAAGCAACTTGTGAGTAGTCTACTCGATGCACCCGTACATGCTTACATAAAATACGGCCTGCACAGAGCTGCCAACCACTACGTTTTTCCCGGAATTATTCCGTTTTTTACTCCAAATTAGGTAGTACGTTTTTTCTTCACAAAATACTTTTTTTTTTAATTTTTTTTTTTTTTTTTTTACATACAGCACGTCAATCAACTGCCCTAAAATGTTGATTTGATCACAAATTCAAATCTAAAACTAAGGTTAAAACATACTTGGAAACATACTGAAAGAGAAAAATATTCTCAAATAGAATGAAATGCCGATAATACCAAAATAACAACAAAAATTGTAAATAAACTATAGGTCCTAATATGGGAAAAACAGCATGGGGAATGGACATTACTGCATTGGAAGTGTGTCGCGCATGGTTATAAGTTTTGTTTTAATGAATTACTTTTTTTTGCCTGAAATTCCTTCTTTTTTTTTGCCATCATGGTTCCTTTTTTTGGTTGCACAAGGTTGGCAGCTCTGCCTGCAAGGAACTGATGTCTAGCTTTGGCAAAACATTAATCTAGATTTAACACTCTTCACCCAGGAGTTAAATTGGTATGGGTATAGAAGGAATTCCTTGAATGCTGTGAGCACCAAAAATTGTAGCCTAATTGAGCTGGGGTAATATTAGAGCGCCATGAGCACCTGACTTGGTGGATATGTGCGCTCTAAAAACATCCAATATTAATATTGTTGTTATTATTATTATTAAATCTTAGGAGCTCTGAATATTTATTCACAATGTATTTTGCATGTCTTCACTATGTGGACAGATGCTGACGTAGTATGTAATCAACTAGGCTTCGGCCCAGCAGCTGGTGTGTTCAGTGGGGCTGTCTTTGGTGCAGGCAGTGGACCTATCCATGTAGATAACCTAGAATGTACTGGGAACGAGTCTATGCTGACGGATTGCATGAGGAGCGAGATTGGAGAGCATAACTGCGGACATCAGGAAGATGCTAGCGTGTCGTGTACTTTACCAGGTCAGTAATTGGCTGAATAATACATAATAACTTCCATTTTAGTGACTCCTTGTGTTCCAACCCTCAGGATGCAAACACCAGCTCAGCTTAGAACATCTTGCATAACATGTTGTAAGAATTTTTAAGATTGATGAAAGGGAGATATGAAGGAAGAAGGAATGGTAACAAAAAGATAGATGAAAGGAACATGAAAGAGAAATGGGAAAACCAAGTCAGACATAGCAAAAGGAGAGAGAACCAAGACGAAAGAGACAGGGAAGTCAGAAGTCAAGGAGGCACAAATGTACAAATCAATCTGTTGAATCATGAGCCCTAGATAAGTTGTCTGTCTGGAAAATGTGGTGCTTTTTTAATAAATCAAAGTCAAATAGGTTCTTTTGGGTAAACAAATTCATTACTATTAAGCCCTTCTTGAAGGTACTAACAAGCTTGGTCCATGCCTTTCTCTCTCTTTCTCAGTACGTCTTTCTGGCGCCAACTCCTCCAGCGAGGGTCGCGTCCAAGTCTACTTCGAGGGCGATTGGGGCAAGGTTTGCCAGGACGATTTTACAGACGTCGAAGCGACGATCGTCTGTCGCCAGCTGGGCTTCGCTGGCGGGAACCAAACCGATGCTGCTCAGTATGATGATGTTGATGGTCTTTTCCATTTGGACAATGTAACATGTCGAGGTGATGAGCTGATGATAAGCACCTGCCAACATAACGGATGGGGAAAGCATGATTGTTTCAAGGACGAGGACGCAGCGGTGGTGTGTTCTTGAATGCCATCTCTGGACAGGATTCCCAGCTTTTCTTGAAAGCAGGGAATACCTGGAAATCAGGTTCCCTTCATCTCCAGTAAGGGAAACATCAGGGAATTTCCTTGGGCTCCAAAAGAGAGTTCTCGGTCTCTAATAGGTTTTTTTTTTCATGTTCAAAGAGTTTATCTACTGGATGAATTTAAAGTTTCAAACTGGAAATACATGTACAGTACATTGACATGATGTAAGAGTCCTGGAATTTTTGTAATCCATCAGGGAAAATTTTTGTATTATGATAACCAATGTAAAGGTGGGCCATAACAAGAAAATTATCTTTAGAAATGTCATACTGCTTTGTAAAGTTACTGGTAGTCCAATCGGTTTGAAAATGATTTGCAATAAGCAAAGAGTATGTTGGAACATGTAACATTTGCTCAGCTTTAGCACAAGTAGAAATATCAAATCAACTAATCTATTTATTGTAACTACTACTTGTAGATTTTGCTTGAATAAACACGTTATTTACCCATGATAGCTTTAATACCATTATACAACATGTATGTAGTAAATGCTCAGGATTTGGTATTATTGTGAAATAGGGAACCACCATTTGCTCCTCCGCGTAGTAGCGCTTCATAGCATCACACGCATTGGATCTCTAAATCCCACCGCATAGACACTACACAAAAGTGTGTGTGTGTGTGCAGATGAAAGAGCGGTTTCCAAAACCATGATATAGCCCTTTTCATTTCTGAATACGGTATGTAGTAAATGTCTTTTAACATCTGCAATCGAGTTAAAAATGAAATCCCATGTCATCACTGGATCTGTACATTATTGTATGGCGATTGCTTCGAGACTCTACAATGTAGTACATGCACCAGATTTGAAATAAATATAAATATATAAATATATGTTATAGATGCATAACAGAATATGTGTCCTAAGAACACTGATGTGCATATACAAGTAACAACTAAATTATTCATACCCCATGATAATTTGATGTTTTGGGGTATATAATTAAACTTGAATGAAAAATGGATTGGTAGAATTAGGGTCTTTGTTAAATAAAATTTTATATGTAAGCTTTTAATATGTCACATTCTCAAGAAACATAAATGGGGGAAAATCAATTTTTCACATACTTAAAAAATTACAGAACTTGGTAAGGGTATGAATAATTTAGTTATCTGTACATGTATTATAGTAAAACAAAGTAGATGTATCTGTCAGTAGTAAAGTGAGGTTTAACGTAGAATCTTTTTTCCTTCATCTGAATGATATCAGATGATCTCAAATATATTGATTAAGCCCATATTTTTGCTTGCAGATATTTTCGCACAGGACAGGGGCACAGACATAGACGACGTAGTATACAGATATTGTTTATTTTGTCTACATCTTGCCGTTTTTATCTGCAATAATCTTGCAATAATATGTGTACATGTGATATGTAAATAAACGATGGTAGGCCTACATGATTATGTACTGCACGGAGAAAAAAAATTAAATGTGTGTTTTTGCCCTTTATTTTGATGTATAGTATGATAAGCTTTTACATTTGAAAGTAATAACAAAGGTTATGGAAAGCTAGATTGATAATTATGATATTAGTGGATTCTGTCTGTCAAGTACCCATTAACCTCACATGGGTCGATTTTGGCAAATGTAGAGGATTGTTGTCCCAGAGGATGTTGGTGCAGCGGCAGGGATTTGATCCCCATACCTTGTGGTTCACAATACGTAGACTCATCCACTAGACCACGAAACCTCTATATATTGTGGATTATGACAATGGTATAGAATTCCTCTGATTACAGAGCTACATTTACATGTATTAATAATTTTCCCCCCATATTTGTTCTTTCAATTACCATTTGTAGTGTTTAATTATGTAGACCTGTGCCAATCACGCAAGATTCAAACAGGATAGCTATGATGATCTTACTTGCAATTGAGGCAAGAAAATGTTTGATGACTATGAAATGAAAAAATGCAAGACTTTAACATACGTTAATTCCAGTGAACATTTATTAAAATCATACAACAGTGAACATACAAAAATAAAATATCACCATTGAATGAAATACCGGTAAAACGAAATCCGAGTGTTTATATGCACAAGCATTTATGAGAAAGTAGATAAATCTTTTCTTCCTGCCACTCATCAAATCACTTGTAATCTGCAAAGGGAGCAAATGGATGTGCAGACAAGTAGATGTACATTTTTAGAAAAAATACCTTCCACAGTTTAGCTACCGGTATTCTGTCCTGGGATCTATGCAATACATCAAGTCCAAATTGTAATAGTGACTATGGTGATAGCTAACATGTAGATATAGTTCTTTCGAGCATTAATTTTGAAGAAATTTTGCAAAATATTTGTTTGCACCCTTCTGCCTAGCACTTAACATATTTTTGTAATTTCACTGGTTAACATGTCTAGTATAATATGCAGGATTATTAATGTAAGTTAGTCAAGCTATCTTTATGAGGAGTGCAAGGTTCTGGCAGGTGATAACTTGGAATATTCATATAACATGATACAATAAACAGATAATACTGTAACAAAAACCTTGTCATCAAATTAACTACCTAATTTTTTTGGTATAATGATCAGGATTAGCATAGACCTACATGTAACATACACTGACAAGATGATAGAATTAAAGATGATGTCATGGTAATACTCATTTCATTAACAAACCAAAAGAATGATCCACAAAGCGTCTGAAAAAATGTAAAAATGAATCTAAAGTGTTCCAGTTAAAAAATCCTCACAAGAAATAAATGTTGCTGGTTTAACAGAACCTAGCTACCAAAAGATAAAACTTTTCGGTTTAATTAACCCTAGTAATAAAACATTCCACCAATTAAAATATTTAACTAAAATACATGGTACAACATTTCATCTCCTTTAAACAGCGACATACATAGCACTGATTCCTAAACACATTTAATAATTGCAACCAATTTACAGTCAAAGCTCAAAGACAAGTCATTTAACAGTGCAATGTATATGCATTGTACCACCACCAGTAGTATCGTCACACATGTAATTGTCAAATAAAGAAATTTGTTTATTTGGTTTGGTTTGGTTTTTGGCTTGTTTTACCTGACTGCCAAGAAAGCATGTGTATGCTTTTAAGTAAGCAACCAGGGGACCGACGGCTATAAGTCCTCTCTGAGGACTTGGTAATGAGGATTAATGCCTTACCAAAGGGCACTAGTGCATTGACTTGGTTTCAAACCAAGGACCTCCCAGTTACGAGACCACAGCTCTACCACTGAACCATCGCATCTACTTAAAGATAGAAGTGACATGAATTATTTTTTTGTTTTTTGTTTTTGTTCTGCAGATTGATATGCATTGAGCTTTGACTGTAAACATTGCCTTCTCTCTATTCCATTATATAGTATAGTCATAATGCACTATTTTTTCATATGAATAGATTCGAAAATAGATGTGCATTTCCCCTGTCATGTCTATAACACATAAATGTATTGTAAATGCTTCATACCTTTTTAATACATGAGAAAAAGATCTTCCATGACAAAAATACATACATATACATGAAAAATAAATGTATGTACAGTCAAACCTGCTTTAGTGACCACCTGTCTACAAAGACCACCTGTCTACAAAGACCACATTTTTTGTTTCCCTTGAAAATGATTTCTCATTGAAACATGTACTAAAGGAACCTGTCTACAAAGACCACTTTTTGTGTTTCCCTTGGGCGGTCGCTATAGACAGGTTTGACTGTATATACTTCCAGCCCCAGAGGAAGCATTCTAAGATGCACAGAATTGTCCTAGCACAAGTATTCCGTGCAAACAATCATTAGATACCTTCAGTAGGTAAGCAGGTGGCAGTCTTAGGCTTGTTCAGATATCATATGACACAGTAAACCACCACCACAACAAAAAACACGGCGGTTTTCTTACGGGTAATTAAACGGGACATCTAAGTCCTACGCATATTCACTGAACTATAAAATACTAATAAGTGTATGCACAAAAAATAACGTCATCATTAAAACCGCGCATAGGTTTTGCCGCGTCATTTCTTAACGAGGCTTTAATGGAAAGGCTGTACATAAATGTACATCCTTTCCTCAAAGAGTGATTCTTGGAAAATTCCCTTGCTAAATAACCAGCTTCTGACAAAGGAACCCAACATTACATCAGTGAATTCCCTAAAATTACGCCATGGTGCTTAATGCTTGTGGTACAGGTACATGCAAAAGGAGGAATAAGCACATTACAAAAAATATAATAAACATAAAAATTGCAATCTACATGAGTTCTAAATATACAAATAATATCTTTCAATTTCCCTAATACCCAATACATTACAAAATTATCCATCAAATCCACATACCTTCGTTGATTTATAATCAATTAAAAATCAGTTTGTAATAAATAATACAAATGATGAGCACTACAAGGAAAAACCTTAGCACATAATTTTGTCAACATGTAAAAAGGCCATACTACCGGTACTATTTTTCTTCTACTCAAGTTTTACAAAAAACTATCAATTCAATGAGAACATGGATTGGATACCACTCTCTCTTTAAGATTAATATGTTGCTGTTGTTGCTGTAGTTGCTGAAGTGGTGCAAGTGGTTGGAGTATTTGGTTAGAACATGTACACGTACATTGCTGGAGCAAACATTGGATCATCACAAGTGCATGTGGTAAATAAAACAAAAGCTATCATTTAAGGTTGTCTATGGCTGTTGCAAAGGGGGTTGCTTTTGTTGCTACTGTTGCTGCTGAAATGGTGCAAACAGTTGTGGTTGACAACACAGAATATTGAGAGAGTAGATGTTGTATTGTTACAAATACATGGGCTTATGCCGCTTAATAAAACAAGTGCCATCATGTACTGTACTATACTATAGCTCTTGTACAAGGGGTTGATTGCCGTTGCTGAACTGGTACATGTACCAAGGGTTGCTGTAGTTGACCAGAGTATATGTTGCCATACCAAATGTTGCGAGTCCTTGTACATGTAGTACATTTTACCAAAAAAAATATCATTAACTATCCGATTGCTTTTTGCAGGAGTTGATTTTGTTGCTGCTCTTATTGTTGTTATTGCTGGTGTTGCTGAGATAGTGCATACAGTTGCGTTTCATCACATTTGATGCCAGAGCAAATAGTGCATCTTTACAACTACATGTGGTAGATAGAACAGACAACACCATTTCATATCTTACGGCTGTTGTGCAGGCTGCTCTGGTGGTGGAGGTTGATTTTGTTGCTGATCTGATGCAGGAGGTTGTTGTGGCTGACCAGCAGGTGGCTGTTGTGGCTGACCTGCTGGGGGTTGTTGTGGCTGACCTGCTGGGGGTTGTGGGGGTTGTTGATTTGCTGCTGCTATATTGCCTGGTGGATCGTGCCTAGTTACTGGTTTTGTGTCTCCTTCAAATCGTAACTGGAAGGTTTGAATGGAAAAAAAATAAACTTATCAGTGCATGTACATGTACATATATCAATACATTGCATGTGGATTATAGTGTAGATGCACATGCACATCAACATCTATAAAAAACATGATGCTACTAACTAACAATGAACCCTAACACTAAGCTTGGCCTTAAAATCAAGTCATAACATAGGTAGTATTAAGTCAGAGTTTTCCTTTTTATATTTTAATATCAAAAGTCTTCCTTTTAGTATTACAGTATAAAGGTGTTGGGTTTTACTGAATTTCTAGCACAGGCCATCTCAACTGGCGGCGCACGCACCACTTGCGGTCAGTCGAAGTTGAGCCCGAAATGTCTGCTTAACAAACAGGAAGAAAGGGGAATTTAACTTTTTTTAATCATTTTATACTAATCTAAACTAGCTGAGCTCTACACAACAATAAGCTTAATTACGATGTGCTACCATGTTTATCATTGCCGATCTCAGGAAACACTGTATCTATTTTTAGATTGGTCCGCGCACAGGTTTCTGGGATACATCAAGCAAAATAATACTGCATTGCAGCAGTTTAAGTGGAAAAACTGGTCGGCGAAAGTGATGTCACAATAACCATGTTAATTAGATCATGACCTCATAAAAAGATGTTAAAAATGCCACATCTGGGCTTTTAAAAAGCCCTAAAATCCACCAGCTTCCTGGGGTTCCACACCCTGGACCCCCTCCTGGCCTTCACCCCTGGACCCCAGTCACCAAACATACAGGTTGGCACTTCAACTTCAATAAAATTTTCGTTTTGGCACTTCTAATACACTAGTTGAGAAGGCCTGTTCTAGTGGAACATGGATGTTTGTTTTGGCCAGTACCAGATAACAAAAGTAAAAAATGATATTCATATGTTCATGCAAGGTGTTGTGGTCTAGTGGATAAGTCACCAGACTGTGAACCACAGGGTACGAGGTTCAAATCCCTGCCACAGCACTAACGTTCTTTGGCAAGACATTAATCTACATTTGCCACACTCCACCCAGGTGAGGTAAATGGGTACCTGGCAGAAATTAATTTCCTTGAAATGTTAGAGCGCCATAATGGCAGCCATGCTAAAGCTGGGGTAATAATTGTGGAGCGCTAGGAGTGTCAAGTCTGACAGACATAGCGCTAGACAAGAACCCCCTACTAGTATTATTATTATTATTATTTGTGTATTTTGTTTTGTAGCACCTTGAGTAAGTTATTAGATAAGTGCGCTTCATAAGTATTTATTAGTATTATTATTATTATCATTATTATTATCCATGTACCTCAGTCTAAAATCCTTTGTTACATCTGACTTTAGACGGAGCTTCAACCCAGCAGCAGGTTTACATTACAATACAGATTATAATACAGTGTGACTTGATTCTCCCTGTTATACATGTCATATCTAATGAATACTTTTGAAACACCAGTCATAATTAGTTATCCCATACAAAGGTGTGCATTTTCACTAGAAGTCAACTGCCCTGCAGTGATAAAAATATTAATAACATAGGGTGGTATTCTCCGACTAAGTATGGAATGCCAAGTGTCCATATGAATATATATTTGAGTAATTTGTCCCTAAATTACCATGATAACATAATTATTTCATAGTTATATTGTTGTTAATTAATTATGTTATTACATTTTATTTTAATTTAGTGATAGATTAAATTATTCAAAAACATATTCATATGGACACTTGACATTCCACACTTAGTCAGAGGATTAAACCATGGATAAAGTTAGTCCACTTTCGAGAATACCACCCTTAAACATAAATAATCACCAACATGGCACAGTGCAATGTACATACTCTAGTCCATGCATGTAAGGAACACTGCCATACACTTGGATACAAATACTAAAGATAAAACAGAGATGTGCTTCTTTCAAGACAAATTACGAACACCCTGTAATGCACAGAAATCACATCCATTAATAATGATTTTAGTTTTCTAAAAAACCAAATGTTCTGTAAATTAGGAAAATAATCATGGTACAGACATAAACACCCAGTTTCCAATACTATTCATAAATTTACATGTATCTAGTACAGATGATAAGACACATGTTCCAGACTGCCAGGCATTGAGTTTGATATACATGGGGCAGGATTAGGGATAGGGTTAAGAATACATGGAGGCTTTTAGGTTTATATAAAATGTTTGGTACAGGGATAAAGTTACATGTAGGAATTCTGTTACTACACATTTGATTTGATTTGATTTGATTAATTGATTTCTAGTTTAACTAAAATATAAATAGAAATGGGATCGAGAGAGTGACTTGTTTATTTAGAAAGATAGACAAAAAAGGGAAGAACAATGGTTTCTAAATGGAATAATGGTAAAGTCTGTTGATAATTTGATATAATAATAAAGTTAATAATGTCAGGTCATGGACGATAGCAGTTGAATGAAATTAAAAAACATGTGTACAAAATTACACATGAAATTGACCACAGGGCTAAAGTCACCAGAGCATATGTTGTAGAACCTACTATCGTGCAAAAAAAATGTACCAACAGGATAACACTCAAATATGATACATGTCTAAATACTGTGTGTATAGAAGCCAATATTTTCACAGAGGGATACAGGGATACAGGGCATTTCACAAATAGTTAAAGATGAAAATTAGCATGAACTACTTATACAGTGAAACCTGTCTACAAAGACCACTCAAGGGAGACAAGAAAAGTGGTCTTTATAGACAGGTGGTTACTGAAGCAGCCTTGACTGTAATACATGTTTGAACATGCATTCCTATCTCATTGTTGAGTGCTGCTAAAATCATCAATTTGCTAAATTGGCGAAAATAAAGCCCCTTGCAAAAATAATGGCTTATACAGGTGCACAAAGGAAGTCAATTGTTTGGGTAATTGAGTATTGTAATTAAACACTGGAAACAACAAAAATTAGTGTAGTAGCTACATGTAACACATTGGGAAAGTGCAAAATAATAGTTTGATAGCAGTTGTGTACAACCCCTTGGTGTTAAAGAAGAAGAAGATAATATGATACTACATGTAGTATGTACCATGCCCAGTAAACATGTATTTATAATGGATTTTTACCTTGAGTATTGCATCAATGAAGGGTGGAAAAAATCCATTCTAGTATCTCAACTTCTGAATGTTTTACAATGCATAAGAAAAATACATGCACATAATCATTAAATACCTAAACATGAGTAAATTGTTTGTACACATTCCTTTGTATGTTGTCATATTTCTAAAGAAGTGTACTGGCTATCAGATATATATTAAAGTGGAAGGGTACAGTGAGTATACCATAAATAATCTTATCATTGAAAACAAACTCGAGTCTATACACTTTTAAAAGTAACAACAGAAAAACTGTGCAGATGTCTAATATTCCGATTAGAACCTTTGGAGCAAAACATCTACATTAAAATTAGTACGCACTTGTTAGGTGCGTGCGAATAAGTTCATTATTCCAATCTGTTAGCATGAGAAAAGCCTGTGGGTATCAACCTTACACATCCATTAGGTTGAGTAAGATACATGTAGGTGCACACAGCCTCATCGAGAGCTGATAGATCATACCGTATTTGCCTGCGATAAGGCCGCAGCGCTGCATAGGCTGCACCCCCTATTTTGACATTTCATAGACTAAAAAAAAAATTAAAAAATTAAAAATTAAAAAAAAATACTGCCCTCTCAGTCGTGTATTGCGACATAGCTAGCTAGCTGGGCTGGCGCAGGCTGCGAGGATTGCTTTAGCGATGGCACAAACATAGATCTAGATCTACCAGCAGCTATTGTTTGGTAAGTTATGAAGTTTATTTACGAGATTGACAAAACTTTGCCCTTCATGTCAACAATATAACACAAAATTGTCGGTGAGACAGGTCTAGAAATGTCCAGTACTATTGCACATTAACTGGTATAGTTATTGTAGTCCCATATGTACGAATTCGTGCTGTTTTCATGGTTTTGACTTGCGATTTTTTTACTGTTGTGGCGCATTGGCCGCACCCAGACTTTTTGATATTTTCTCTTCCAAAAATACTGCGGCCTTTACGCCGGCAATACGGTATGATGATTGAATAAAGGCATTCATAATCTGTTTTATGCAACAAAGCTCCTAGAACTTGTAGTAGGGGACAATTTGAGATGTCTAAAGCACAGGATCAAACGTGAAGTAGACTATCTTGATAGCCCATACCGTATAAAGCGCTCTCACTTCTACACAAGCATGAAAGAGTACTACACAGACACCCCTGCACATCGGGTACATAAACTCAGTGCACACGTGTAGTACTGGAACCTATTGATGTTCAATATCGATATACATGTGCGTATCAAGAAAAACATGTGATAGTCGCAGTAAATGATTCACGCATGATTGCATGCGCTTGACTGATCTTTTGTTTAGGATCTGGGAGTGAGTTGCATAATCTGTTTTTACTTGGCGCTTTATGATTATTTTCATAAAAGTGCAAATTAGTCCAAAGATTGAGAGATAACAAACCTTATCATTTCCTTCTTTTAGAGCTGGTAGTCCAGCTGATATACCATCCTTGATTTGTTGTGCCTGAGCCTATGGGATAGTGAAGGGTGAGAGGGAGAGAAACACAGAATGGCCAGAATGAAATTTCTGGGATATTATACAATGAAACATGTCTATAAAGACCACCCAATGGAGACAAGACAAGTGGTCTTTACAGACAGGTGGTCTTTGCAGACAGGTTCCTTTAGTACATGTTTCAATGAGAAACCATTTTCAAGGGAAACCAAAAAATTAGGTCTATGTAGACAGGTGGTCGCTAAGCCAGGTTTGAGTCTGACTGTTATATTTCCAGCTTGAGACATGTACACTTTACACAGGTTAAATCATAGTTTATATCACAACATCAATATATTTGATTTATTGTGTCTTGACCCATGGGATACATGTAGTGCAGGGTGAGAGGGGGAGAAAGACAAAATGGCCATCATGAAATTTCTGAGATATTAGAATATTTCCAGCTTGAGACATGTACACTTACATTATACACAGGTTAAATTCATGTTGATACAGTATTATATCCTAACCAATCCTTGATTTGTTGTGAGAAAGTCACACTTATACAACACTACATCCTAAGAGCTCCTGCAAACAGAAAAGTATTTGTTTACCTTGCATGGGACTACATATGCATGTGGCATGCAAGTTTTGTCCACACTTTTCAGCTATTTCTCTTCATATTTCCAGTATGAGGGCATTTGAAGAGCCAACCTTTTTTAGGAAACATTTATACTTGATAATTTTTCAACACCGACATAAAAAGGACAGCAACAGCTCACAATTCATTTTTCATCTTTACTAGAACTCAACCTTTTCTAAAGAAAAAAGATGTTGACTTACCTGGTTCATATTAATAGCATCCTGTTTGCCTTGTGGCTGTCTGACCCTAACAAAGTTATCCCCTGCTTCAGCCATCTTGGCTTTAGTTTCTTCCAACGTTCTCCTCAACTCCTCCTGATATCTCTCTAGATCCCCCTCCGTGAATTGAGATTCTTGATTCAAATCCTGCAAAGGAGAAGCCCATTCAGAATTATAAATCAGATGAAAATGAAAATCTTTGATAATAGTCACATTCGTATAGCACTTAATACTATGTTTCTAAGCACTTTTAATACATTGTAATTATTATTACTCCGGTCATTGGATTCCATTGCTAATCCACACATGATAGTGCACACGTTCCGCTCCCTTGCGAGTATTCTAGCCAGGCACCATTTTATAAGTCCAGAATCTTGATGCAATATAATTTCAAATTATCGCCATCAAACTTTAAAGATATAGACCGGTAGTGGTAAAATTGCGGTTCAAGGGTTTTGGGTGCAAAATATCCATTCAATATTGTTTAAATATTGCCTTCAGAAGTTTATATGGCAATACTTCAACCTAAATTTGCAAAAAAGCAGAAATATATGCCTAAATTTTCAATGTTGAAATGGCTTTGCGATATCTATCCAGGCCGGATTGATATGATAATTTACCAAATATATCAATTAGTAGGCGGTTTCCCCGCAAAATTTGTATCATCACGTATTAGTCAAAACATATTCTTTCACATGATTGGTAATAAGAGCTTCCATTTCATTTTTTGAGAGGGGGGCGTTTCCAAAACTGGTCTATACCTTTAAAGTAGTATAGAATTTTTGTATGCAAAATTGCATGTATAGCAAATGAGCAAACATGCAGAGAGCGAAGAAACCAAAGTGTTAAGGATCTACAGATGGATGCAATATAGAAAACAAATATTGACTGATTTTTTTCTTTCTTTTAAGTGTTTAATCTCTTACCTGCCATTCACTATCTTCCTCAAAATCTGATGCTGCAGCAGCCTCCATAAACTCAGCTAAACTAACCATCTTATCTTTGTTGTTATCAATCTGGTCAAAGAAAAAATAAAAACATGTATTAAGCCTACGGAAATTAGAGAATTTGGCAGTTAATGGGTTAACGGTGACTCTCTAGATAACAGATCAAGACATGTATCAGAAGTTGCTTCTCCATGAACTCATCTAAACTATTATCTTTGCTGTTATCAATCTAGTCAACGAAAGAAAGAAAAACATGATAAGCCTGTTGCCTACTGGAACCGGGTGCTCCTTGTATTAAAGTGAATCGGTAACATTGTTGAAGGTTGATGAAATAACTCTGTACTTTTTGTATGAAATGTTACTTTATATTCCTTTTACTGTACTAACCCTCTAGCATGCAAAAAATCCTGAAAAAATTCTCAAATCACAAAGATATTTATGGTTTTCTTTGAAGGCATCACTGGTCAACACCTTCTATTAGTAAATTCTCCCAACCATTTTTGAATTTTCCCAACCGTTTTTCCATGAAAATACGACATAAGACAGGATTTTTAAAATCTTTCAACACTTAAATGTCTGGAATGATATAAAGGGCCAATTAATAGCTTTGTTACGATTTACATTCACCTAAAATGTCATTAATAATGTATTTTATCGTTAATAATGGTCCGTTTTCACTCAAACTTTCAGATTATCTTTAATTGTACATCTACCATTGAAGTCACTACCTTAGCACCATTTTCTCTCATCTGAACAATGTTACCAAGTCCCTTTAAGCCTATGGGTATTCGAGAATTTGGTTAACAGGTTTGACAGTGACTCTCTAGATAACAGATCATTCATGTAGCAAAAGTTGCTCCTGCTTACCATGTGCAATGCACATGTAGGCATAGTGCACTATGGCTGAATAACAAAATTACAATTCTATAGAGATAGAAATAAATTTGTAAAAAATACAGGATCATAGTACATGTACCGGTATGTATACCATGAATGCACATTTATATCTTTGTACGATAACTTTGGGAAAAGAATCCAGAAATTGCTTCTCTTGAAAAATAATGTTATTCTTCCACTCAACAATGCAGGAACACCCATTTTTTCCCCTGAAAATTTGCTATCACAATCATGGCAATGAATCTATACTCGGTATATTGTAGGACAAAAGGACTTATATATATTTTCCCTTCTGTACAATCTTATTGCTAGCCCATTTTCATTTATAAAAATGCAAATACCTGTACATGTGAAAAAGTAATAGTAATTACGCAAAATATAATACAACTATTTTTTATGACAACTTTTGACCACAACTCTGACAAATGAACAACATTGAAACTGGGATAAATGTATTTATATTTCATGCACATTACTTTACTTCCTTAATACATAAAACAAAATAATGGGGAGCACACAGGCAACAAATGAGAAAATAATCTACACGTACAAAACAAGGTGTAGAACAGAGTTGCACAAATTTGTACTGAAGTTTAATTAACAAACTAAGGGCACTCACGTGTAATTTTTTTCTTGATTTTTCATTTCTCTTCAATACGATATGTTAGTCTTTCCTTTCTATTCTCTTCATTGAAATATTAATTCTTGGAGGATTGTAAATTAGTTGTAACTTTGTTAGTTTTTTAACAGGGCTGTATAAATACATGCATGTCTGTACATTCATTTACATGGATATTCAAGAGCAATTAGTATGGAAGGAAACTGATGATTTACATTCCATGAATATAAATCATAAAAGGGAATGAAAAATATTACTATTATATAATAAAAATATATTTTGGGTTTAAAGCCCGTCTGCACTAGTTTGGCCAGGAGGGATTACACCACCCAGTGTGGTCACTGACAGGTGATTATCTCATCAACTCAGCCCTCAATTAACATAAGAAAAAGAGGATCATGGGGGACCAACGGGTACCACTTAGGCATTGTTTTCTATTTAGAGGGAGCAAGTAGCTACAAGTAGTGCAGTGGGGTTTTTAATAGGGCTTAATACATCAGTGATGAGTGCTTTACAGATACATCATTACCCCGATCATTGGATTCAACCGTAGTGCTGAGGTGCATTCATGGAAGGAATCCTACCACGTACCCACTTACTACACCAGGGTGGAGAGGGGCAAGTGTGGAATTATGTCTTGCCAAAGGACGTTAGTGCCGGGCGGGGATTGGAACCCTCGACCCTTGAATTGAGAGTCAAGTGAATGAACCACTATACCACGGCACCTCTGGGTGGTCCCTGTATTAAGCCTTCGCTGGGGAATTCTTGAGCGTCAATGGATAAACAATGGATAGGTCATTTACAGGGGTTATCTGATATTAAAGTCGGGAGCACAGAAGGGGTTAAAGGTTAATCTGGATAGATACCTGATTGACTACATGTTCCCTCATGCGGGATAATTCCTCAAACTTTTCCTGAACGTCAGCGGTTTTCTGGTCCTTGTAGACTTTTTCCACCTGGTGTTAGTAGCGAGTGTGTGCATACAAATGTGTGTAGGTGTGGCATGGCAATGTTGGGATGTAACAAGTGTGTATAGAGAGAAAAAAGAGGGGCAAATAA
The DNA here is from genome assembly GCA_037976565.1 of Mesocentrotus franciscanus. Lineage (NCBI taxonomy): Eukaryota > Metazoa > Echinodermata > Echinoidea > Camarodonta > Strongylocentrotidae > Mesocentrotus > Mesocentrotus franciscanus. Next base: position 2,781,550 of record CP137684.1, on the reverse strand, counting down.
TAGGCAGAAGTATGAGAGAGAGAGACAGACAGAGAGACAGAGAGACAGACAGACAGACAGACAGACAGACAGGCAGACAGACACAGACATGGGAAGTGGGGACAAGAGAAAAAGAAAGACAGATAGACAGACAGTAACAATAAAGTGTGGGATGGACAAAGTATTGCAAAAGAGAAAGAGGTGCAGACAGACAGAGACAGTGACAGACAGACAGACAGAAGGTCCAATGAAAGGAAGAGAGGGAGGGAGGGTGAGAAAAGAAGAGTGAAATGGAGAGAAGGAGAGGGAGAGAGGAGAGGGTGAGAGAAGGAGAGGAGAGAGAGAGAGGGAGAGAGAAGGAGAGGGAGAGAGAAGAGAGAGGGAGAGAGAGGAGAGGGAGAGAGAAGGAGAGGGAGAGAGAAGGAGAGGAAGAGAGGAGAGGGAGAGAGAAGGAGAGGGAGAGAGAAGGAGAGGGAGAGAGAAGGAGAAGGAGAGGAAGAGAGGAGAGGAAGAGAGAAGGAGAGGGAGAGAGGAGAGGAAGAGAGGAGAGAGAGAGAGAAGGAGAGGAAGAGAGAAGGAGAGGAAGAGAGAAGGAGAGGAAGAGAGAAGGAGAGGAAGAGAGAAGGAGAGGAAGAGAGAAGGAGAGGAAGAGAGAAGGAGAGGAAGAGAGAAGGAGAGGAAGAGAGAAGGAGAGGAAGAGAGAGGTGTAGAGGGAGTGGAGAAAATGGAGGGATTTGGGGGGTAGAGAAAAGCATTTGAAGCAGATCATATGAGTTAAGAAAATGACGTGCAAACAGAAATCAAATAATGCATGTAGCAGAATTTATGAGAGAAGAGGATTTTTTTGAACGACAGATAGAAAGAGAAGTTTATTGATGGAATAAGGTAGGAACTTAGAATTACCAAAAGAAGTTTAGGACAAGATATTTCAGATTGAAGAGGAAAAAACGGTCACGGGAAAAACAGAAAACACGGTCACAGAGAGAAGTTGTTGTGCGCGTTAATGAGAAAAGCAAGGGGATGAAGAAAGAGAAAATAAAAAATGATTCAATTAACAACCTAAATACTGACAGTTATGAATGAAAGCTGGCTTGCTACATTGCAGCTGGTATATATCAACTACCATCCATTTCCTCATGTTAAAACCATAATTTTATTTGGTCAGTTTTCAAAACCCCTAATAAAGAGTTTTTTAAAAATTAGTCTTTACCAATTGCCATCAAGGAATGATATCAAAAGCGATAGAAATATAAAGTTTGGTGTATATTTCATCATAAGATTTTAGAGGTTACTTTGAGAAGGGAATATTGAAAAAATGGATGGATGGTGTTACATACAGACTTTCTCTACTAATCCTGCATTACAAATATGTTTCAAAATACAAGCTTTGTGTATGTGCAGACTTCAGAGTATGTACGTTTTGGACTGCTCAAATAAGGATGTTAAAATCACATTACATAAACAGTCAAAAACATATGAATAGCGTGTGACAATATTTTGTTTTTGGCTTTGTTATTCTTTTCATCTCTCCCTCCATATCATGTAAATGATAGGACAGTGATGAGTTCATGCCAAAAATGATAGGAGAGTGACGAGTTCATGCCAAAAATGCTCTTATCATACCCAAACATAAAAAATTATGCCAATTGGTCTGTTTTCACTCAAACTTTCAGATTATCTAAAGCATAACATAGTCGATCATCATACTTGTATTTATATACAGGTGTACTCCACACAAAGCCTTCGCTTAAATCATAGAATTTATGCCTTCTTTCTTGTGTTAATATACTCTTTAAAATGATTTACCAGTATGTCTTTATGTACATTATTTTAATCATTAATGAACGCACATATAACTTGCTTGTTTTGAAACATTTTTGTTAACGCAGTGGGCACATGCAAATGAGATTGGCTCAGAGTTTTATGAGTATGAACATAGAGGGCGTAGCACCTGACCATCCATTCATTTGAGTCCTCCTATTACCTTACCTCGTCCATGACATGTTCTCGCATACGAGCGATCTCCTCCATTAACTCCTCTTCTTTGCTTGCATCGTAGCCATAAATCTTGGCCGCCTGATTGGCAACGCGGGCGTTATCAAACAAAATTATCATCATTTGAAGAAACAGATTGTAATTCAATAAAATTATACAATAACTAAGGTTATACATGCATAATTTTGCTGTCACATTAGGCAATGCAAACGTCATCAAACAATTTTTTTTTTTTTTAATGAACTGAAGAAAATAAGTCTAAACAGCAACAGGACAAGGTATTTCAACACACATGGCTTATATTCATAACATCACAAAGTTTCCAAAAAAAAAAAATTTGGAAATCACTATCATGCTAGACGAGACATTTACAATGAAAGTGTATCAGAAATATACAATGCCTTTTGAAGATCTAGATGCTTACATGTTATAAAGTCTCAGTCATTAATGGCATGTACCGCATCAGAAATAGATTAAAGTTTGAGTGGGTTTTGTTGTTACTGCTCAAGTATCATTCTCTAAACCTATTTAAGGAAAAAAGCTTCTAGCTGAAACCCAGCTAGAAAGACAAATGAAACAGGACAACAGAAAATGAAAGAGGATGAAAAAAAAATGAAACCCTTTGAAGAGAAAGTGTAGAAGAAAGTAGACAGGAAATGGAGGCTCTCAAATCTACAAATGTCTTTACAGAACAGAGCCTCAAAGCAATCAAGAAAAAAATGAAAAATAATAGAAGAAAATAAAAGAGAATGAAAGAGAATGATATAGAATGCAAGAAAATAAGAGATAAAAACAGAATGAAACAGAGTACCAAAATAGAGAGAGAAATTTAAGATAGAGTAGATAAAAGAAGGTAGACATCCATTTTTCTAACCTCTTTAATAAAGAGAGCCTCAAGCTCGAATTCATCAAGGAATCCATCGCTGTTGGAGTCGTGTAGATAGAAGAATGTCTTAGGATTGAAATCTTTCCTGTCTAGATGATCTGTGTTCTCCCAAACCTCCTCCAACTGTTTCTTGCTTCCCTAAAAATGAAATGAATACAAGGCAGCTTAGACAAATGTAGTGGCGCAAAAGTTGTTGAGAAATACAATTTAAATTATCACAGAGGTGGACGCTTATCGTTAAAATATGAAGCTGGTAAATACATGTACTTTCTTGAGTAGGCTTAAAGGGATCTTTGTCTCAGATTCTAAACAAAATCCTGGATTTAGCTCATGCTGCAATCATAATTGTAACCCTTTAGGTCAGTCAGGAATCCCATGACGTTTACAAGCCAATAGACCGTCTGATTATCAAGATATTTATGATTGGAATTCGAAATTTCAAAAACCATTTTCCCAACGGTTTTTATAACACTACAGTCTATTGGGGATAATGAGTATGGTAAAACTTGAGGCACTTCATGATCATTTTGAAGCGCATTTTTTTAGGGCTTCAATATAACACCATATCCCAGACGCTGATAACACGTAGGGCCATGCATCTCAGATTTGGCATTGTTAAACAATGCCTTTAACGTTACCCAATCTCAGATTAAGTTACCCTAAAAAGGAACTTCTAATGGGAAAATATTAACTAATATGCGAAAGTTTGTGGTTTGTCAGTATTCTCCTTACCGGGTGGTTGAGTTTAGCATGCTGTTTCATCTCTTTCCTTTCCTCTTCATAATTCTTCCTGGCCTCGGCTCTCTCCTCCTCGTTCATCCTCCTCATCTCACTCCTCCTCTTTAGTTCCTTCTCCATCTCGTATCGTTTGAACTCTTTCCTCCTCTCACGATCGTTCTCCTCCAGATCTTTTGTAGCCTTGGATACAAAAGATGCGGTCCACGGGTTATACATTTTGTGTGCTGCTACTACTTAGCTTTACAAAATTATGCCTTTTTATTTTTATATAATGTAAAGGGCTACAACCCATTTTTTTTTAAGGATACGTGTTTGTTTGTTTGTTTGTATATTTTGATTGAGTTATTAGGGGGGGGTAAATAAATTGTAAACTTATGGGGTAAAAGATTATAATTTCATTATGATTTTCAAAATTAAACTCATTCATTTCATAATCATTAACATTCTTTTTCTGTTATATTGCATATATATAAAGGAGTTTATAAAAAACCAAAAAATTTGAAAATTCCACAACACTGCCTGCGCAAATGATATGATTTTGAATACATTCTGGTAGGGAAAGCAGGTTTGACAGAAGTATTATTATATGTGTGCCTACACTTTTATATGGTTATGTACATGAACAGTACTGGCATGTTAATTAGACTGTATAGATAATAGCATTTCAAATGTGAGTTACCACAAACTTAGTGGCTCAAATCCCATGCATTAATAATAAAAATGGCAGATTTCCAGAGATGTATGAGAGAAATTTAGATGATTAAATATTAGAGACCGCAAAAATCCCAAGGATTATTATGAGGAATTACATGTATGGCAGATTGCAAGATGCACAGGCTGTATTAGAAAATCCCAAATCATTGAAAAATATTGAACATGTATATTGTGTATGTAAGTATACATGTATTCAAAACATTTAATGAACCAGGTGAAAAGTGGTAATTTCATGAATTCAAATTGTCAAGAAAAGGTAAACAGTGTATTCAAAGAGATTTCACTGAGGAGAGAAACAGATGCCCTAAGAAAAGGAAAGTGATGTAATAGTGAATACATTTTAATTCTCTTCCATCGTTACTTCATCCCCCTCAATCTCCTCCAAATCTAGTATTGCCATCAGTTTGTTAAGAACTTTACTTTGCAAGGTAATATCAATGGTTCTGTCTCATGGAAAATAAAATAAAAATAATGATAGTTCTGGGCCACGTTGCACAAAACTTACCATTGATGGTAACTTTGCCATCAATGGTAACTACCATGGAAACCTTGATTTTGATTGGCTGTTGAGCCCCGTTACCATGGTAGTTGCCATTGATGGCAAAGTTACCATCAATGATAAGTTTTATGCAATGGGGCCCTGATATAATCATGAATTCCACAATTTCACAATAGATACATGTACATGTACATTGTATACTGTAATGCTCTTGAATGCTTCAGTTATACATATACATACACAGTGCATATAACGAGACTTACTAAACAAGAAATTATATAAACTGAAGACATTTTCTTGAACAGTTGCAAGCATGCATCAATATCACACAATACAACTATTAACAAAAAGCAATGTGTCACATTCTGACATTAGCAAAAGAAACGATGATACATTGAAATAATACAACGGGCAAAGCTACATACATCTACCAATTCTTTCCTTCTACATTTACATATATGTTCCGATTCTTTTTTTCTCAGAGATTTGTTGTTTTCAAGAGAATGTTTTGTGTTTTGCTCTAGTAATCCTAATTACACTTTTTCAGAGCATAAATGTACGGCATGAAAACACCACAAATTTTTGGAAATAATCATGAAACAGTAAGATTATGCCTCACAATCATGATGCGTTTCCAACTACTAGTTCAACGACTCAGAAGAACCTGATACAGTCAAACCTGTCTACAGCGACCGCCCAAGGGAAAAAAAAATGTGCTTGTTGTAGACAGGTGGTCTTTGTAGACAGGTTCCTTTAGTACATGTTTCAATGAGAAACCATTTTCAAGGCAGGCCTTAAATTTCAATAATTTTAGGGCGGCAAGGCCACTTTTCTGTAGGGCACATTCCTATATTACAGCACAATTAAATAGGAAGAATTGGAAAGGGCACAACAAATCTCCAAGGCCAATGAGAGGGGCATTGAGGCCAATCAAAAGGGCATCCACGGCCATGGCCTTGGTGGCCTTGGATTAATTTAAGCCCTGCAAGGGAAACAAAAAATGTGCTTGTTGTAGACAGGTGGTCACTAAAGCAGGTTTGACTGTAGTACATCCCAATTGGTTTAATACTTTAATTTCATTTTAACTTGTTGCATCCACAAATACAAGAAAATAGGGCTGTCCAGTAATAGTCATCCCATTGAAACCACACAATTTGACCCCTAGTTACCTAAAACTTCAAACTCATTGACAATGTTGTCAGCCAGAATAAAGCCAAGAGTTTTAGATCCCATCACCCCCAAAACAAACCCAAAGTCGGTTCACTGTCACCCCCATCTAGCCCATGCATCAATCTTGGTTAGCAGGCAGTAGTATGTCTCTGAGACTAAAATTTTAGTCTCAGAATCATTAAAAAAATTAGCATCACACTGCAAAAAAAATTCTCTTTACAATGTCCAAATGCATGACTTTAAGTGTGAGATTTACTACCAATGGCAATGAGAGGAGTTATGTGAAACCTGCCCCAGTGTGTTAATGTACCTTTTGCAAGAGGTTATTTAGGTCCTGTTCCTCAAAAGTGTGCTCGTTCCCAAAATCAACATGGGCTATCATGTCTAGGAGATCGGTTTGGGTTACATCATCTAGAAATACATAGCACAATGGTAATAGAGAGATTGATTGATAGATAGACTGATTGATAGAGAGATTGATTGATGGATAGAACGATAATATATGTCGATGGATAAATAAGAACAATAGAGATCCAGATAGATAGATAAAATGATGGATAGAACGATAATATATAATTGTTGATGGATAAATTAGAACAATAGAGATCCAGATAGATGGATAGGTGGACAGATAGATGGATAGAATGATAGATAAATGTAGAATTATAAAATGTAAAGAAAGAGAGAAGAAAAGAGAGAATATGTAATAAAAAAGAGGTACAGAAAAAGCAGACAGTATCTAATGTATGTGCAGGGAAAATAAATGGCCTTAAATACATGTTACAATATAAGACATAACCATTGCAAAGTCGCATGCAACCATTTCAAAATACTATGTATTTAAAATTGCAGGAATCCATTCAACTGATATGACAGTCACAAACATGCATGGACATGTACATACAAGTACATGTACATGGTGACTTCAATTGATTGAACGAACGTCTGAAAAACAAACTGTAACATTAACAAAAATGAAATACACCATGTATTCTCTATCAAATGAGTAAATTATTGTGTGTTTTTTATGCCAAGGGATTCCTGTCAAAGTCCAAATTCAATTTGCCACGCGCACTACTGACCACAGCATCATCTAGTGCCATGGTAACACTTACATGTAAAGCTAATCTTGAGCTCTGGGTCCCGTTGCACGAAACTTATCATTGATGGTAACTTTGCCATCAATGGTAACTTCCATGGAATACTTGATTTTGATTGGCTGTTGAGCAATGTTACCATGGTAGTTACCATTGATGGCAGAGTGAATACCATTAATGGTAAGTTTTATGCAACAGGTCCCAGGTATGGGCATCGTATGTCGAGAGAACATGGCTATAATTCATTCTGGATTGTTTATCCTGCAGTAGATCGATTGTTTGAACCAGTGAAATATATTACAAACACACAAAAACTTGCTGGTAATCATCTTCAATGAAAACCACAACTCTCATTTGCACAAGTACATAGGGGACCTGTGTTATAAAGCCTTCATTTCCTAATATCTTTTCTATGCTCATTACTCAGCCACTACTATAATTATTCTACCAAAATCGTTTGGTAGATGTCATTTATTTGTAATCTCGAACATTCAGTGTAAGTTTCGTTGGATGCTGTGAGAATATATTTTCTATCATTTCCAGAACTCAAGCTTATTTTTAAGACCTTTTATACACCTGTATAGTCCTATGTCGGAAATGAAAAGAGACTAAGAGAGTGGTGCAAAGGAAAAGAATTAAATGTATGATGACATCTGAAGTTGAGTTGCTGGTGAGAAAAAGATACAAGAATTAGCTCATACCCCAGTGGAAACCTAGACTTTTAAAAAAGAAATTGGAAGAAGAGACTGAATTAGTAAAAGTTATGAGATGGATTGTTTGAAGCGCTTTTGGTGAGTACAACTCGGTTAATATTATATGAATAAAATAAATTAGTGATACCATTATGCAGAGGAGGTAGCTCTACATTACCAAATTAGTTTTTACTAAGAAAATGTGAATGTAAAAGTGCAAACTAGGCTATAATACCCTTCAACCCATAAAGATGATAAATTATAAAACTACAAGTAGACACTCTGCACCTAATATGATTGATTTGTTACAATACAAATTATGAACACACCCTACCCTGTGTTACCAGTAATTAATCATTTAACATAATCATTTTTAAAAGTTAATCATTGAGGAACAATGACGGAAGTGCAAATTAGATTTATGTCAATGTATTTAAAGAAAACAACTTTCGGTTGCGTTAGCTGGAAAAAAGTGCATGTGTCCACCACTAATAAATGATGACCATATTGCATGTATTAAATTTTTTAGCACAAGGAAAATAATGTGAAATCAATATTTTAAAAATAAAAGAAGCAGATGGTATCAAAGTATTTGGCATATGAAAACAGCACACATGCACCACACACACAAAATAAACAGCATCCACATGTTAAACAAACAAAACCGTGGGATGTCATACACAAACAGCCAAAATGGGGAATAAATTACATTGTGGTGCCACATATAGACATTTGTGTTAGTTCTTGTCAATCTTAAACAGCATAGCAGTGGGAGGTCATACACATACATGTACAGCCAACATGGGGGAGTGAATCACATTGCGGTACCACATATAGACATTCCTGTTAGTACTTGTCTACCTTCTGTATGAGTTTAGTAATATCATCGGGGCTAAAGGATTCCATTGATGAAGGGTCAAGATGTCCGATGAGATTGTCCAAGAACTTCTGATCCGCCGGCTTAGCCTTCCCAACTTTGGGTTTATGAATTAAAGAGATGCATGCAAGAATGGAAATCAAATAATCAACCAGAAAGAAAAAAATATTGCAATATTAGTGACATGTTCAACACATTAGAGCACTTTTGCAAACACGACGGGAGAATTACAGCGATACAGCTCCGAGTCTTCCGTTGTGTTTAGGGAGCGAACGCTATTATGGTCGCGAACGGTCATGAAAGACGGAGAAAATTCTGGTTTGCACATGCGCAGATTGTTTTTTCACTCGCGTTACCGTCGTCTTTGCCTTTCGTCATGTTTGCGAAAGTGCTCTAATATCTAATCAAGGGGGGAAAAGCGAAAATGGTGATATCTGTAGGCAATCAAAGTTTAGTAAAGAGGGAGAAGAGTGTCTCATATTATGTACATGTCTCATTCAACAGGCTTTACAAATCAAATCAAGCGTACTGAATTTAAGATTATTATGCAAACATGTGTATTTGTAGATTACATGTACTGTATACATTACATGAGGTTTTGAAAGCCAAACAATGAAACAGAGTGTCAAATACAAAGTATTTACAGTAGGGCTGCGACGAGTAGTCGAATACTCGAATACTCGCACTGTTGACAGCTACTCGAGTACTAATTTCTCGTACTCGAATACTCGGCCGCCATTTTTTTTTTTGCTATTTTTTCAGTGGTTTTACAACCATCTCTGTGTCTCAACATAATGCGAATAAAGAATACTATTTAAAGCTAACCTACCTTCCTAATTTGAAGGGAAGAGATTTAATAAAAAGTGTTGATTTATTACGCAGGAGATCTTTTCTGAGCAAGGTAGCTAGGCCTCCAAAGCGCTGACATAATTCCTTCAGTAACAATGGCTGCGCGAGTCCAAAGGCCGCATTGCAACATAATCCTTTTCTTCGGTAGCAATGGCTGCACGAGTCCAAAGTCCACTTTGCAACATAATCCTTTTCTTCGGTGATTGACAATGGCGCGCAAGTCCAAAGTCCGCATTCCAACATAATCCTTTTCTTCGGTGATTGACAGGGGCGCAAGTCCAAAGTCCGCATTCGACATAATCCTTTTCTTCGGTGACATACTTTTTCTGTGGAAACACGCTGATAGATTCTAGATCTAGACTAGATCTAGACTAGATCTATTTGTATTATTTTTATCGGAGCGTCGAAAAACAGTCGGGACTGTACCGACTAAGGCTTATTTGTGTGAGTAAAATCACCAAAATAAAGGCTAGCTAGGTATTAAGTTTTATTTTTAAATATTAAAAAAAAACAAAAAAAACATGGCGTCCGAGTATTCGCGGGCAAGACTGGGAGTGTACTCGAGTACCTCATTACACGGTTATGCACAGCCTTAATTTACAGGCACAGTTTTCTATTCATTGTATACTGCATCTCAATGTCCTACGATAGGAAACATTTTAAAGGTAAAGACCAGTTTTGGAAACGCCACTCTCTCAAAAAATGAAATGGAAGCTCTCATTACCAATCATGTGAAAGAATATGTTTTGACTAATACGTGATGATACAAATTTTGCCGGGAAACCGCCTACTAATTGATATATTTGGTAAATTATCATATCGATTCGGCCTGGATAAATATCGCGATCGCGTATATAGTCTCATATACATCTTTCTGTGTACAGTGCTTGTAACTTTACCAAGACTGGGCCAAATTTCTTATCATTTTGATGATTCCAGAACCTTGCAGTACACACCAATACTTATATGCTAGATGATCAACCTTTTCTGATCGATTCCACAACGTTTCTTTCACAATGCAATCGCATGACCAGAACTGGTCTTTATCTTTAAGGGAAATGAAGAGAATGGTCTTTATCGACAATGAGTGATTTCAAGTTGGGTGTTTAGGGCTAGTGTAAGTGTTTAATAAACACTAACACCAGCCCTAAACACCGAAATGGAAATCAGCTGGTGTTAAGGCTTTGACCTCTGAATATCGTTAACTTCCGGTAGCTAGTGTTATCGATTTTGCAAAACTATCTTCTGCTGTACCGACCTATGTGGCTGGTGTTAATATTTTACATACAAATGTCCTATTCACTAACACTAGCCACTAGGGATTAGGCAAATGTTGATTTCCAGTTCGGTGTTAGTGTTAAGCTATCGATATTGATATCGGTATCGGGCTCTCAATTTCATCGGCAAATTTTTAGCTCGATTTAAGAGCTCTTGACTGCTCTAAACACTAACACCCAACTTGAAATCACTTGATGGCCTTCATAGACAATGGTCTTTATAGACAAGTGATCTCTTATTAAAGCAGGTTATACTGTTCTTCATATATTTGTCCGAATGAATATGAAAGGGAAGCAATAATACGTTGCCAATTTTAATAGCAAGAGCTGATGATTTCTGCCTTCGACATTTCGTTGGTCCAGGGGGGTGTTTCACAAAGACTAAGATCGACTTTAAGTTGGACTTAACTATGGCAGGCCGTTCACGCCACTGTTTGCTCTCACCATTTACTGGCATTGGTCTCTCAAGGGATGTACAAATCATGGTCACAAATCTACAGAACTTATATTCTTTGATAATTCATTATTGAAGGAAAAAATATTATCTAAAGATCATAATGGTGAGAGCAAACAGTGACATGAATGGCCTGCCATAGTTAAGTCCAACTTAAAGTCGATCTTAGTCTTTGTGAAACACCCCCCAGCATGTAGATATAGAGATCATTAAAGAAAGTACTTACGTGCTTGTTGTTCCATGGCCTTCCTCGCGATGACCCGAAGACGTTGAATCTCCTTCTTCTTGAGCTCATCTAATTGGCCTCGGATATGACTACCAACATTGTTTAGCTGCTTCCCAAATTTACCAGTCTAGAAAACAAAAAAGATAGACCACAAAGTTCAGTTAAGTTCACAAAATTAGTTATAAATTTATAGATTTTAATGTCATTTTTGATAAATTTATTCAGTTTTGCTTGTATGATTGATGTGCCATTTTGGTTTTTAACTTGTGATTGTCTAATAGACTGGTGGCAATTTTTGTACTCTTTTTGTACAACTTTTTGATAACATTCTTGCCAATGTATATTGTACATTACACAATATTTAATAACAATGTAGCAATAAAGGTCAATATGATTTTTCCAATTTGATACATATGATATGAGACTTACAAGTAAATCATTTGTGTCCATTTCATCCATGTGGCTCTTCATCTCTGGGTCAGCTTCCAACACCTGGATGACCTCTCGTAGATAGCCCTCGTATTCCAAACCAAGATCCTGTCAGGAGGAGAGATGGGATTTAAAAGAACAAACAGATACCGTTAACAATAATACTGTACTATCTAAGCTTTCTGGATGACCTCCCTTCACCTATCACTATACTCTCACTAACAGTTTCACTGATAAGACCAGACCAGACCCTTGCAGCGGTACACCACCGATCTCGAAGCCAACGGAGGAAGGACAAGAAGTAAGAAGAAGAATACCCAGGGGTAGTATATGAAAGCTAAAGTCAGTCCTTACATGACTAGCTACGCACCCGCATCCAGAAAAAGTGTAGAAAGGGTGTCTTTTTTAGCTATATGGCGTCAATGTTTTCCTTAAAAAGGGGTGCTTTTCAAGCACTGATCGCACAAAAACCAAAATAATGGTACCTTTTCAGGTTCACGAGCTTCGACCCATGTGCGATACATACGCCATTAGGGTCCATTTCAGAGGTTGGTGGACACGGGTAGGTAGCACTTGTGTATGAGAGTGACCCCCCGGGATGTGAAAGTACCGACATCATTCGACTGACTTTATCTGCAACTTTGAATGTTGTTTAAACAGAAATATGGCACCACATACGTGCTGTGAACCATCACTTTACTCAATACTTACGGCTAGTCCATCACCCTCAGCTATGTTGAGTATTTCCTCTCCTGCGATTCCTTCTCCCTCCTCTCGATCGCGATCTTCCTCTGCTGGTTTAGGATCTAGAGGTGCCTGCTGAGCTACATGCACTATCAGCAGCAGTAACAACGATAATTTCCATTCCAAGATGGCCATTGTGTGACTAGGAATTTCAAAGACAAAACATCATCATTGAGAGTATTACATTTAGTCAAACCAGAGGTTTAATAATCTATAGTATAGCGGCAGAACTATACTATAGTCTATAGGCGCACTATAGCCTATATAGCCTTAGGCTATTATTTTTAAAAGCAGATGGGAAAGAGAAAAATTATTGAAGAAATAAAATTGAAGAAGTAAAATTGAACTTGAAGAAAGAGAAGAACTTAACAGACATGAGAGAAGAAAGAAGAAGAAGGAGAAGAAGGAGAAGAAGAAGAATAAGAAGAAGAAGAAGACGAAGAAGTTCAAAACGAAGAAGAAGAAGAAGAAGAAGAAGAAGAAGAAGAAGAAGAAGAAGAAGAAAAAGAAGGAGGGAGGCGAGTTGGCTAGGGAGGCGAGTTTGCTCAGTCGGTAAAGCGTCTGCCTGTCGAACCAAAGATCTCGGGTTCGAATCCCACCCAGGCGGATGACTGAAGCCTGCATTGTGTGTTAACGTGCCCCTCCCATTGTTTCATAGACGCAGGCTATTTTAAGTGGAAAACACTCCGTCTCTCGGATAGGACGTTAAATGGAGGCCCGTGTACAGGAGAGTCACCACCCTTGCACGTTAAGAACCCATTGCACTATTCGTATAAGAGTAGGGGGAAACCCCGATGTAGTGGTCCACCTGCACACCCCCAATCAGGCCGAGTATATACGGCATCTGCAAGAATCTTCACAATCTGCCTCCATCAAATAGTACTGAAGACTTCAGTATTGAAGGAGGCAGATTATCTTGAAGAAGAAGATCTTCAACAGCAATAATCGACAACAACAATTCCCAAAATAACTTGTCACTTGGCTAAATTAACACAACCAAATTTCAAAGAGTCATTCAATTTCAATTTCAATTTCAACAACCATCCAACCAACCACACAAACACCATCGCATACGACTGGGACTACATGTAGATTCTAGACCAAATATAATATTGTCGTCCCAAAAATCCTATTGATAAAATACCAAGATACAATTATATTGAATCCAAACGATTAACATTAACATCAAAGATAAATTTTGAATGAAAAAACACAGCATACCTTGGACAAACTTATCAACTGCGAATAGATTTGTCTGTCTGCTTTGCCTCGGCTTTGGAACGTCACTTGTGATACGTGACGTGTACCAATGACGATAGCTGATGACATCGATACTTTTTATGATATCGGCAAAAAAAAATCGGCAAAAGTTGTTGTAAGGTCAAGGTCGTTTTATATTTTGCTTTTCAATTTTATCGATTTCGATGGGCGAACTTTCTTTCATCCGTCATAATTTTTTTTAAAAATGATGTGAATAATCGTATAAGCAAATTGATCACTACTGAAAACAAGGAGATTTCATCGCAGGACGATATCAGAAATTGTATTATATGTCAGGGCGCTTCATTGGAGAGAATATCCGTATAAGTTATATGCATTGTACACTGATATCAATGATATTCCTGGGTTATTGCTGCTTATAGATTTTGAAAAAAGCATTTGATTCTATTTCTTACGATTTTATTAGAAAAGTATTACAATTTTTTAAAGTTTGGTCCCTCTATTTTGTTGTTGTTGTTTATTTATTTAAATACGGTGATAAAAAACATGCTTTCAGCTTCAGTTGGCACAGCTGTTTTTCAGCATGAGAGTCCGTACATGATACATTAAAATACATATCAATAAACAGATGAAATACAAAATTAAACAATAACAATACAAAATATTACATTAAGTAAATTTAAAGAACAAAAACAAAATACATATTTTAAAAAAGAAAAATATAATGCAAGTTAAACAGAAAAAAATCATTTATATAACTAATGTATTCTATGAAAATGCTCAATCCTGTGTATTGTTAAATGGACATCTGTCTCCAAGATTTTCAATAGAGCGAGGATGTCGTCAAGCAGATCCCCTGTGGCCCTGTCAGCTTATATGTTTCTATTATGCGCCGAACTACTAGGTATCTTTTTTAGAAAATCCGACTCCATTGTTGGTTTGAGCTTACCTGATAGACAACTTAAATATTTCAGTATGCAGATGATACTCTTCTAACATTGAACGGGTAATAGAATTAAACAGTGCATTAAACATTTTAGATGGATATAATGCAATGTCTGGTTTAAAAGATAATATACATAAGACACATGCGATATGGATTGGAGGATATAAAAACAAGCTTAAGAGAGATGGTGTTCTTTTGAATAGAAATCTGAATTGGGTGTTTGATGATTATTTCAGATAATTAGGTAAAAAGCTTTGTACGGATTTGCACAAATTGGTAGTTCACAATTTTATTTAAAAAATTAAAGAAATCAGAGGTCAAATGACATCATGGTTAAGACGATACTAACTATTCTTGGAAGAGTCACTGTCGTTAATTCATTGTTGGTATCCAAATTAAACTACCTTATTTTGTCTCTCCATAATCCAAGTGAAAATCTTTTGAAAGATATAAATGCTCACTCTTATAGATTTATATGGGGGAGAAACCTGATAAAATAAGTAAAAATCAAATGTCACAAAGTTATTCAGACGGAGGGATCAAAATGATAGTATACACACATTGCCAATCATTAACAATTTCCTGGATTAAGAGATTATTAAGTGGCTCAATAGATCGCAATATCCTCTGTCTTTTCCAATGTTTCTCGCCTGAACCGCAAGATTTAAAATTATATATGGAAAACAATTATTTTCGGGAACTGGCGGGTAAAACAAAAAAGAACCCATTTTGTAAAGAAATGTTCATGGCTTATAGTACACTCTTGAGTTGTCCATGCATTGTGATAACATTTCTTGCCAACCCTTATGGAATAATGATTACTTTAAAATAGGCAATAGCCCAATAGCCTATATAGTAAAGAATTGTGTAAAAAGGGAGTTCATTTTGTCAATGACATTTAAAAGACAAATGGTGCGGATATTTTCTATCTTGAAGATTTCCAAGAAACGTATAATATTTAAATACATTTTCTTTTTTATCGTGGATTATGCGATGCAATTAGAGAAGGGTTTAACAACTGTACTTTATTAACATCATTGGCGGATCCAGGGGGCACAGGAGGCACGTGCCCCCCCCCCCGGCCAAAAAAATAAAAATAAAAAATAAGTGCTCACCCCAACCCCCCCCCCTCATATAAAACTCATTACTCAAGGACCTCAAGATCAACCATCATTCAACATACCATGGCCCCGTATTACAAAGAGTTGATATCAATCGCAACTTATTTGCGATTGATATCAATCGCAATTATGTACATAAGAGATAGGAGACTGCAAACTTGCGATTGATTGGAGGACTTACGATTGATTTTGATCAATCATAACTCTTTGTAAGACGGGGCCCAGGTATTGCAGCTGATCAGCCTGAACATTTTAAGGAAGCGCCGATTGCATTAACAATAAGTTTTTATCTGTGGCAGCAGATCTCCCAAAACTTGATAAAAAAAGTTACCAGCATATTTACCTTCACCAGTCCTGTGGATTGCCCAATAATAGAATCGAAAGACGTGTATGATTTGTTACGTAAACACAATTTACAAAAATCAACTATTTTAGGCGACTTACCTGTTCGAATATTACGCGGATTTGCTTATGAGTTATCTTATCCATTATGTTATATTCTTAATTTTGCATTTAAACAAGGGTTTTTTCCACAAGTATGGAAGTATGCTGAGATAATGGCCAGTATACCCAAATCATATCCACCAACTCTTCTTGAATTACGACCCATAGCCCTAACTTCTTACTTTGCTAAAATAGCTGAAACTTTCATTGCTAAGTGGTTGTGGGAGGATATTGGTGATGTGATTGATAAAAACCAGTATGGAAATCGTCGTGGCCTTTCAACTTTCCATTATTTAATTGGAATGTTACATAATTCATACAAAAATACAGATAAACAAAAAAACTATTTCAACCATAGTTTTAACCGATTTTTCTGAAGCGTTTGACCGGATCGATCATAATATTTTAATGTGTAAATTTGTTAAATTGGGTGTACGACCATGCATTAGAATGCCGCCAAGTAGTAAGGTATAAAGGTCATATTTCAGATATAAAAAATAACAATGTAGGAGTTCCTCAAGGTACCAAGTTGGGGCCTATATTATTTTTAAATATGGCAAATGATGCATGTCATGATTGTTTACTCCTTTCTATAAGTATGTAGATGATTTAACTTAAGTAGAAAGCCGGACTTGTACACAAATATCAAAATTGCAATCGGAATTATTGTTATTATAAAATTGGTCTTTACTCAATAATATGAAACTTAACCCAACTAAATGCATAATTATGACGGTCTCTTTTATGAAAAATCAAACTCACCAACTGTTGTATATTGATGGGACACTTTTAAAAATTAAGAAAATGTAATTAAAGTTCTTGGAGTTTATATTCAATGTGATTTAAAATGGAATACTCAAGTAAAGGAAATGATAAAGAAGTGCAATAGAAAGTTATAAATGTTTCTTACCTTGAAACCTTTAATTTACCTGTTAGTGATCTCGTTATTATTTATACTGGATACATAAAACCAATATTAGAGTACTGTGCACCACTTTTTCATTCCAACCTAACATGTAAACAAACAGATAAAATTTAACAAATACAAAAAACGGGCATGTAGAATTACGTTGGGACTTAATTATGTAACATATTATCATGCTTTAGAATTGTGCAATTTATTAACATTGGAAGAACGTAGGAATAAACTTTGTTTTGATTTCGCCATTAACTTAGAAAAGCATGCATTTTTTTCTTTATGGTTACAAAGTCAAAGAATATTAATTTTCGAAATGTTCAGAAATATTCTCAATTTAATTGTAAAACCAATCGATTTAAGAAGAGCCCTATTCCCTATTTTGTTCGCATCTTAAATGATTATTATTCATAAAAGTAACTTCCATGCATGTTGTATATTTGTTATGGTGTTTAATGATGCTGCCTATTATACGTATGAATGTTTCTAATATATTTATTCTTTTATATGTAATTTATATTTGATGTTTACATGTATAATGCTGTATTCTAACCTTTATGATGTATTTTACCTTGTAAATTAATGACCATGCAATTCAGCTTCGGCTGCAAGAACGTCACTTTGAATAAACCCTTGTTGAATTGAATTGAAATTAATTTGTCCTTTACTAAAAAACTTCAAAAATTGATATTTTCCCTTCAGAAATTTTTCAACCATACACTCACCCCAAATATAGTTAATGCAAATTTGTTTTAGACAACCCCTGTATGAAACCAGTCTATTCCGTCATCAATAACTAAGAAAATAAAAATATACGAAATTTTCTGTACAGGGCAAATTGGAGAGGAGCTCGCAAGATTATAGTCACAGTGTCGCCAATTTGTGTTTCACAGATGACAACTTCAGAAATTAATAACTTTCCTATTTTAAACTGATATTCCTCAAACTTTCACTAATTTGTTTCTTTCATTTTTCTACTTCTTATGTTAAACCAATATAATATCAGAGCGGACTTCCCTTTTAAAGCATTTCATACACGAAGAATATTTGTAAAGGCAGAATCCCTAGAAGCCCTTAGAATCATACCAACATATTCAATTTAATAACTCTTAAAATGATTTCACGGCGGTATATCAAATCGTTTCTGAAAGTTTTCTATTCAGATTGAAAATATGACATTAAATGATTCCTTTAAAGTAGCTTTACGATGGTATATCGAACCATTTTTTGATTTCTTTTCCTCCGGATTCTAAAGGTCAGTAGGTATTATATCGACGGGCACTTAGTCCATTAGGGATGGTTCTTTATTTTCATTCATCGGCTAAATGCAATGAATTTTATAGATTTTATACTAAAATGTATTAATGAAAGGTTTTTTTCTTCTTCTGTGATGCGCATGCACATTTGAAAGCATTGTGATCTTGTATACTTATATACACACAACATCAGGAATATATTTCTTTGTTGATGTACCCCGGCAATTCGCCGCTGTATTAGTGGATTTTATTATATACTCCTACACATAGTGGCTAAACATTGCCAGGCATGACTACTTCCACCTTAATTAAAAAGGCATACGTCTTTTGTGATATAAATGTACATATCAAATTCGTTTTTGAAGGTGAAGGTGGCGTAACAAACAGAAGAGGAATATTGGTTTATAATGGTTAGAGTTAATTGACCACTCTATTTTAGATTTGGACTGTAACCTTTACCAAGATCCTACCGTCTCATGGAAATAGGTGTTCAATATTCTGTTCCTCGGTGTTCTTAACAGAAGGGATGCGCTGACATTTTGCTTTTGTAATATTTGTTTGGTCGTGCAGCGAAAATGCATGCTTTTCATTTCTCTAAAAAGACCGAGAGAAATAACTGGCAGGAGAGGCCTCTTACAGAATACAGAGACTTTAAAAGATTTTTATTCCTATTCCAAATATCTTAACTTCTTGCTTTTATTTCTTTATTTTTCTTTTCATATTCTGAATACTTAGTTAAAAGGAATAGTAAGCGACACTTTCATAATTGATCTCTCAGTCTATTGGAATATGTGTTCATAACAATTTGTTCTTGAAGTGATTTTTTTTTTTAGGTAGGTCATAACGAAAAATAAATGCGTATCATTTCTTTAAAAAAGATCCAACCCATTAAAAGTACGAGATGCTACCTGGAGAAAGTGTTCTTTGTTCAATATTAAAAAAAGACCTTATTATAGCAGCACAGAAGAGAGGTAGGAGTGACGAGCTGACTGATCACAAATAAATCGTTTAGCCCATTGACTAACGAATAATCATATTTCCCAGAGGTTTAATACAGGAAAACACCCGTTCCATTAGGCGATGGCTTGAAAAGTATACTGCCAAAATAATATTGATTCATCCATCAAGTGCAGTAGTTTAATGTTTCAATACTATTTTCTTCTTTAGAGTGGCTGGCTTGCGTTTTTCTTTGTGAGCTCATAATAATGCATGCCTTTCATTTCTTTGGAAAGGTCAGGTAAAGTGGTTACTGGAGTTCTTCTTCTTCTTAATTTTTTTTTCCGGCTGATGAAGAAGGGCAAAACTTCTTTTTTCCCCCCATTTTTATTAATTTTTTTCATATTCTAAATACTCAATTTTTATAGTTTATTTCCACTCCGATTACACTGCCGACATGAGAGTATAAAACGCTGTTCATATTCACAAACTTTACTGTATGCTGTATAGGTCGGAGCTACTGCGTCAATGTCGGGGTGTCGGCTATCTGATTATATATCAGTTCTCTTTTTTGTGCGACGTGAACGTTATTCTTTACAGAATTCCACCGAATTCATAAGACTTATATCTTCATTAGGACCTATATGCAAGATGGGTATCTTGAATGTTTCGGACGGACCCACAGGGTATTCTGATCTGGACCTACCTGAAGACATTCCCAGAGACACACCCGAGGCAGAGTTTAGCGTGGCTTTTCTAACTCTTATGGTGCTCTCTGGACTAACCATCACGACCAATGGCCTAATCCTGGCTACCTTCTACGTTGAGAAGAAACTGCGGACATACAACAACTGTTACATCTTCAACATGAGCGTTGCGGATTTGGTTGTGGGTCTTTTCTGCATGCCGATTTTGTCTATGATCAATCTCTTTAGAGGTTGGCCTTTCGGGAAGGTAGCGAGCATTTTGTTCATGGGGTTCCAAAATTCTATCTTGGGCGTGTCTGTGTGTGGTGTTGTCGTAGTCTGCATCGATCGTTATCTGGCGACGTTCTATCCCATACAGCACTACCAAAGAAGGAGTATCCACAAAGCTACTGTCGTCAACATCTTCACCTGGGTCTCATCTTTCGGAGTATGGATGATGGTCACTTCTGCTTGGGACTTCATCAAACCAACCAACCTTGTCATCTCTTCAGGTCTCTCCAGACCGAATTACAGTCTCACCAACACTGCGAGTCTCCTTGTATTCTTACTGAGATTTGGCTTACCGTTTCTCCTTATGACTGGTCTGTACATCCGAATATACATCCGGGTCAAGAACATTGGCAGTAAGCATCTCTCAAAGTACTTTAACAGGGAGGGAAAAAATGGGAAAGGGCAGGCGAAATCCGCATCTCAGAATAAGGAGAGGCGCCCTCTCGGAACACGCTTACGAGATAAACTTGGATCAAAAACCTCGTTAACGTCCGATGAAGATACAACTGTTTCAAGTATATCTTTAGATATGACAAGCAATGCGGGAACGACCTCAAATCTTGGACGCCCAGAGACGGATAATGAGCACTCTCTAAATGGGAACAAAATGTCGACTGACAATTATCCAAAACCAAAAGGTCTGTCTGGAGACGATGAAGATATCTCGACGTCAAAGAACAACGTTGTTTCGAAACCCAAGAAGGAGTCCAGAGCCGAAGGACGTAAGGCAATGCGGACCATGACTATGATTGTCTTGGTGTTCATTCTGACATGGTTACCAACCGCGGTCTCGGTCACCATGTATGCCTTGGCTCCTGGTTTCTACCGTACTCTCAACAAATCCATCAGGTTATCAGAGATAACGCGCTGGATTGCTTTCAGCAACAGCCTGGTCAACCCTTTGGCTTACGCCATGGCACAGCCACTCTTTAGACAGACGATCATCAGGATGCTATGTCGCCCAAGATGTAGACCATAATATGTCAAGTTCTCAAAAGCCTCAATGCCCCAATCACGTCGACGACGACAAGAGACCGACTATATAAATAGAACTAACAAAATATTACATGTAGGCTAGCATCGAATGGCCATGACCATGCTCTGATCTTTGGAGTCGATAATACACTACATTGGAGGAATTATGTACTTACAACGGAATGATAACAATAATAAGAAGAATATTTGGCGGTGTGACTGCATGTGGAAAGCGATGAGACCAGGGCCCCGTCTTATAAACAGTTGCAATTGATCGCAACTTATTTGTGATTGATATTTGCGATCGCAACTATGTACATTACAGATAGGAGACTTCATTGGCGGACTTGCGATTGATTCGGATCAATTGCAGTTTTTAATAAGACGGGGCCCTGAACTCCAGAACTACAGACATAATAAACAAATGCAGTAAATCGAATGGCGAAGAATCGGTCAGTTTGGTTTGGAGTCGGCTTGTAATCGGTCTGGCGGTGTGACTGAGGTATTGTTGTGGTTTAGAGTAACTTTTACCAGGTGTAAAATTACACAATTGGCATTTGTTTGTTGTTAGTAACTCAAAGAAGTTTACACTTGTATCACACAATAACTGCACATTGTAAAAACTTGAAGGACGTGAAATTGATTTGGGGTAAGTTTTTTAAATTTTTTTCCCCCAATAACCTTTACTAAACGCTTTACAAATATGATTTCTAATGTTTCCACTTTTTGACAAATTAAGGCCATCGATCTGTGTTTATCAGTAACAAATACAATGATACAATTGTGGATTAGCTGAAAATAAATAGCTTATGCTGTGTTATAGATGCCATGATATTTTAATGTTTTCACAAATGACAAAATGCACAGTAGTAGTATACTTCCTTAAACTGGTTTCTACGAACCCGAAAAAGTTCATCTTTCTATCGAAGTTGATATTCAGATAGCATGAATATAAAGTTATAGGCATACATTTGGTTGAAAAAGATAAGAAATAAATTGTTTACTGTAAATACAGTGAGAATAAAGTAAAAGGCAAATGTATGTATGCAGCATCTCACAGAGGTTTCATTTCGTAAAAAAATAATAATCATAAAGAATAATTTAATAGTCATAGCGATTATCGTTATATTATGTCGGTGTGCTTTTTGTTCTTAAAAATATGGAATGTAATGAAATAGAATTGTAGATATTAATAAGGCGATTGCCGGAAAAAAAATAAAAGGATTTATCTGCCAATGTGTTTGGGTATATCCAGCATTTTCACTGTGAAAGGGGTGGTGGTAGAGGAGTGCGGGGTTGTGACACCATGGAGGTGTCGTGATTTAGTAGAAACGTCACCGGACTGTGTGTCATATGGTTTGCGGTTCTAGGGTGCGTTCAATCGACACTTTTCCACCCTAGAATCACGGTTTTCAAAGACGTTTAGTTTAAAACACGGTTGCGTTCAAGGGATTTTTCGTCGGTCGTAAAAATAAACTTGTTACATGAAACGCTGAAAAAAGTGCGTTTTGTATCATGATTCTGCAGAATCACGGTCGCTAAAATTCGTTTGAACGAACGGAGATCTCAATCATGATTATATGACGTCATTATCGTGGCCTGTTCAGCCTGGGCCTGTTCCGTCATGTTATTCCTTGTTTTCCTTCTATCGATTTCTCTTTCTGTTTTTCCTTATGTTATTCTTTGTTTCTTCCTTCTATCACCTTCTCTTATGTTATTCTTTGTTTTAATCATTCTATCACTTTCTCTTATGTTATTCTTTGTTTTAATCATTCTATCACTTTCTCTTTCTGTCTTTCCTTATGTTATTCTTTGTTTCTTCCTTCTATCACCTTCTCTTATGTTATTCTTTGTTTTAATCATTCTATCACCTTCTCTTATGTTATTCTTCCTGGGTCAAACCGTGCAGTGTGATGCGCAGTGGCTGGACTCGAAATGAGCTAGAATCAGCGTTGATAAAAAATAACTTGAACGCTCTCCCGCAATAACCGTGTTTTGTAACGGCGTTTTGATTTGTGATTCATGTTTGTGATTCTGGCTTCGAAAAATCGCTTGAACGCACCCCTAGTCCCGTCGCGGGCGGCCCTAATATAATGTCTTTTGGAAAGAAATTAATCCACATTTGCCACACTCCACCCAGTTGAGGTAAATGGGTAACCGATTGGAAGAAATTTATTCATTCATTGAGCGCCTTTTCATGCTTGGTAGCTCGGCTAAAGCCGGTGTAACAATATGATTGCAGGGCCCTCAGGGAGAACAGTACTATTAATACTGATGAGGCTACCCTGGGTTACAAAAAAGATATAAATTATTATTATTATTGTTATTATTACCCTCCCCTTCCTCCATTAAACAATTATTTCTGTCGAAGAATCACAAAACTTGACGATCTTATATAGTACAGCAAATGGGTATCCTAAACTCCTAACTGGTAGCGGTAAGTTGGTAACATTTCTCGTCTTTAGCTTGCGTTGGACCTCTTCAAGGCACTCAGAGCCCTGTTAAGAAAGAAAAGGAAATGACCATCTAATGACCGGGCAAAAAAATGGTTGAATATATTTAAAGAGAAGGTGGAGTTCTGGGAAGAGGTGTACAAAATAATTTGGGAGCGTTATCATTGTATTATGCAAGTGTGGAAGAACATCACACTGCAAAAACCAGGGTGTTAAATTTCTAACACCAGTATGGTATTGAATTTTTTTGACACCATTGGTGTTATTTTTAACACCGGTCAGATTTAAGCATGCATTAATAATTACTGGGTGTTAAGTAACATGGTGTTGTTTTATGCTTGGTGTTGAAAGTATCATCACGTGATTTCGTTTAAGGCGGTTGATTGGTCGAATAAGTTTTCACAAAGTGTACGCGCGCTTAATGATTACTTTACACGTGTTCACAGAAAAATACATTTATCATGATTTGTTAAGCAAATTATGACAATGCACATCAATTTTGTGATTTGTATTTTCCTTTGGCAATTATTGACCAATAGATTATATGTCCGATCTTGTTACAATTATATTAACGTTTTAGCAATAGATATATTGATTATATGATTACTAACCAAGAAACAACATGCATGTTTATTATATATATATATATATGTGTACCAGCCTGTACCACATACATGTTAATCTTGAATTTACTTCAAATGATCTATGTGATGGAGTTAATGCAATGGAGATTAGAATATACCTATTGGTGGACAGTTGCCAACATCGATTATGAATTATCAGTTTACCACTGGTTCCTCTACCCTGGTCGATAATGGTCGATAATAGGGACCATTAGACATACATAGAAAAATCTCTAATGGATCAACAAGAATATAAACACCAAAAGTGGAATTGAATTTGTTATGATTCCAGATATTGGTGTTAATCTACACCAGTAGGAGTTGTCAAATATTAACACCAAAAGTGGAATTGAAATTATCTAATTCCAGAAAATGGTGTTAAGTAACACCAGAGGAGTTGCACGATATAGATACCAAGAAAGTGTTAAATTTAACACCCTTGGTGTTAAATTTAACACTCTGGTTTTTGCAGTGCAGAGAAAAAATGTTCCCTGAAAAGCATGGCTCTTCAAATGCCTTAATATTCTAAATATGGCATGTAACATAAAAATCGGGACGGATTTTTATGCCACATGTTTGTGTAGTCCCATATACATCTTTCTGTGTACAGTGCTTGTAACTTTACCAAGACTGGGCCAAATTTCTTATCATTTTGATGATTCCAGATACTTGCAGTACACAGTATACACACCAATACTTATATGCTAGATGATCAACCTTTTCTGATCGATTCCACAATGTTTCTTTCACAATGCAATCGCATGACCAGAACTCAACTTTATCTTTAAGTCTGTTATATATTGCACTTTATTCAATTATGAAAAATGTATTAAGCAAATATTAACCGACTACGAGGGTCATGGTACTGTACAAAATATCATCGCCGAGGTGATCTCGGGGCTACTAACATCACGAGCCGCAGGCGAGGGATGATAGCCCCGAGATCACCTCGGCGATGATAGTTTGTATCCATGGCCCGAGTAAAAGGAGGTTAATATTTATTTTATATAGCACATCGGCAATAAGGTATATTTAAAGTGAATTTTACATAATTAAACTAACTAGGTTTTCGCTCGCGGCGTTCTGATTCTGCAGACAGTTTAGCTTCAGCAGATATCGGTAGTACGTGTTTCTAAAATATAAAAAAATCACTGACATTTCGCGTAACCTACTTTGCTATGCTTATTCAATGGGAAAATGGGGCAGCAGCAAAAAAATAATATCAATCGTGACAAAAGTACGGTACAAAAGTACTATCACACCCCTAGCTCACGGCCATGAAGTGACGGTAAATCTATCATTGACCATGTGACCTCGTTTAGACCAATCAGATTGCAAGATTCTTAGTATGCGGGATATAATATTCTTTATCAAAGAGTTGCCGATTTTACGACAAAGGAAATGAAAATAGTCATAGAAACGCAGTTGGAATTACAGACAATATTACTGATAAGTTTTGAATGTTTACTTCAAATTTTGCTTGGATATCCAACATAAAAATAATTATCAGATTCAATTTTTTGTAGACCACTTTTTGAAAACATATTGGCTTCAATGTCTCTTTGAGACAACTACAAAACAATAATGTCCGACTACATTTTGGAAGCAATTTTGTAGTCAGTAGCTTATCTGCGGTAATAAAATTTCTCAATTTGAATCCAAGAAATCATCAATTATCTACTCATGCTTTAATGATTCAAATCATTTTTTTCTCAACATTCTGTGACGCGTAGGCCTCAAGTTGCCTAACTCTGAATAAAACCTCTGAACCATCACTGTGTGCTTATATGATTTACATATTTTCACAGACGTTAAAACCTTTAATGTTCACGGTGTACATACTTGATGTTGGAAATGTTCCGAAACTCATCATTCATTTTCAAGTGGTAAAAGCCGATTGTATATCGGCAGCGTCATACATTCCATATGTATTCACTGACCTGCATGATATGATCGATATGAAAACGGTCATTACGATCACCACGATGATTATCACAACCGTTGACACCTTGATGCGTCCTGTGATAACAAAATTAAAATATTGAAATCATTAAAGCGATACTAAACTGATAAACTTTTTGCCCTAGCATACTGTTTATTGCACAACGCCATTTCATGGTCAACTTACCAACAGTGCGTAACCCAATAGCTAATTCCCACTCGGCAGGCAGAGGACTCGGTACGAGCACCAACAGCACAACTACGGAAGCAGCGAGTATACTGATACAACTGACCTGAGATAGCGATGGAAGGGACTTTACCGCGTAGTGCTTCTAGTACAGTATATGGCTTTAAATTCGCAACAACGGTATCTTACTGGATTGCTACACTAGTCTAATGAATGGTAATCTATCAGAAAGAATGAACATGTACATGGAAGGGTAGTCGGACATAATTTGTGGTGTGGGAATCATCCGTGGATGTAGGGGCCATTGCCTTTCTCCTCCCCCTCCCCCACCATGACACCAAATTAGCATGCCTTAAGTATACACGATAAAATGTCCACGTAGCTTAGTCGGGTACATTGGACGAATTGTGCCCCTGTTGTTTAAAATCTAGGACCTGGCTTAGGTGGTTGGAATAGGAAACTCTTTAAATTAAATGATAATATTTGGCCACCGTGGTAAATAAGTGTCCGACAATCTTTGGACATTAAACAAAATACTAACTTGGGTAATAGTAATAATCTTTTGCCCACTTAGAAGTACATATTATTCTTTACTTTCGACTGACTCCAATTGAACATTAACCTATTCCGTACCCCTATGGGGTAAAAACAAAATGTGCCTCGAAATGCAGCTATGTAAGTATTGAATTCAATAGAAAATAAATTGAGCATGCATGCAACATAATAGTAATGTTGGTTCAACAATGCCAGACATTCATTCTCCTTTTGTGTGCGTGTGTGTGTGTGTGTGTGCATACCTACCAAATATCTCCATCTGCATCTCCATATACCATTGGCACCATATCACCTCTCACACTTAGATATATTTTCCTTACGATATTTGTCTTAATTTCATTTTCTATCTTTAAAGAGATCTATTCTACTCACTATTTGAGGGATCCACACTAAACAAGCCCTGCTTCTTAGTGGACCTCTCCATTTCCTCAATTTTAGTATTTTAGTTTTAGTAGTAAATATTTGGATAGGTCCTTCGCACGTCTTGCGCGACACATCATCAGAGATGGACAATACATACGTCCCCAGATCTCCGGCACTTCCAATAGGACTGGCCCTGACTCCTAGAATCACCGAGACATTGCCTCCATGATACCTGTACCCGTTGATAGACTTGGTGACGTTCTCTGACCCGACGGTTACGTTGAAGCTGTACTTGTTCAACCCGATGTATGTAGCAACGGTGCCGTTGATGTTGGGGCAGTCGACTGGTAGTTCGGTCACTGGATTATTTTTTTTAAGACGTAAGAATATATTTTTTAAAGTCCGTGTTTAATAGCACCAGTGGCGTAGCTACAAGGCGCACGGGGGCAACCCCCTCCGGATAAGGTGGTGAAAGTGAAAATACATTCAAAAAACGAGATAAGAGAGAAAGGAAAAAGGGAAAAGTGGAGAAGTATGAGAAAAGAAGCCTCCTCGACCATCCCGCACCATAAAGCCTTGTATATTTGGATTTCATTTCACGGGTAAGGCCGCGATGTCCCCTCTATGAGTGAAGTCATACTACATCACTGTGAGGCGGTGCCGGTCTGTGTATTTTAGCTAATTTTATTTATCTTTTACAAATTTGACTGATGGGAATGGGAATTATGAGTATAGTCAATGGTAGTACTTACGCGTATTCTCCACGTAGAAAAGACATGTCGCTCTGTTGCCAAATAAGTCGTTCGCGTACATTCCCAGGTAAAAAAAACAGTTGAAACCAGTTGGATTTTCAACTGGTATCAACTGGAATCAACTGGTACCAGTTGAATCCAGTTGACGAAACTGGAATATGTGCCAGTTTATTCTACTGGTTTCAACTGGATTCAACTGGTACCAGCTGTACCAGTTGAAACCAGTTGACACAACTGGTAAACTTCACATGCACCAGTATATCCCAGTTGAAACCCATTGACTCTACTGGCACATGCTGAAAACAAACCAGTTGATTCCAGTTGAAACCAATTAACTATACTGGTATATTGTTACACCAGTTGATACCAGTTAAAAACAATAGGCGTTACTGGTACATCTACCAGTTGATTCCAGTTTAAAACCCATAAAACCAAAGTGGACCATTTGAGACCAGTTGTTTCCGATTGGAACATATTGAAACCCAATGGGTGTTTCCAGCTGATTCCATTTGAAAACTATAGGCATATACTGGTATATTATTAGACCAGTTGATACCAGTTAAAACCAATGGGCCTTACTGGTAAATCTATACTAGTTCATAACTTCATTCCAGTTGCAGCACAGTGGCCAAACTGGACCATTTGATACCAGCTGATTCCAGTTGGAAACCAGTAGATGATTACCAGTTGATTTACCAGTTGAAAACCAGTAGATGATTACCAGTTGAAAACCAAAATATGATTACCACTTGAATTACCAGTTGAAACCAGTAGATGATTACCAGATGATTTACCAGTTGAAACCAATTGAAGATTGCCAGTTGATTTACCAGTTAAAACCAGTAGAATACCAGTTGAAAAACCAGTTCAATGTATCTTATGCATATTCATGATTAATTTGCATATTTTCACAGAAAACGTAATTATCATGATCTGACAAGCAAATGTGACAATGCACATCAATTTTGTGATTTATAGTTTCTTAGTCAATCATTGACAAGTATATTATATATGTCTGATCATGTTTTACATCTAATTTAAGACGTAAAATATATATATACTGATATATATAATTAATAACCAGTAAAAACATGTACAATTTTGTATATATCTATGTACGAACTCTTCATCACTCATTTATATACAACTGTAATTCACTTCAAATGATCTATGTGATGGAGCGATTATGGCAACAGTCTATATAAATATGGTTCAGTTGGTCGCCAGATGCCATGCAATAATGATTATTGATTATTGATTGATTATCAGTTGATTGCTGGACGTTACTAAATGATCAACTGGAAATATCTACTCACGGTTTTTCAACTGGTACCAGTTCACAACTGGTGGTTTCAACTGGTCCTAACTGGTACCAGTTGACAACTGGTATACCAACTGGTACCAGTTGATTCCACTATACCAATTTCCATATTGAAACCAGTTCACTAAACTGGAATCAACTGGTACCAGTTCACAACTGGTGGTTTCAACTGGTCCTAACTGGTACCAGTTGACAACTGGTATTCCAACTGGTACCAGTACCAGTTGATTCCAGTTGATTCCACTATACCAATTTCCATATTGAAACCCGTTCACTTAACTGGAATCAACTGGTACCAGTACCAGTTACTTTCAACTGGTCCCCAACTGTTTTTTTGACCTGGGTTGTCACCGGCGTGCGTCCAGGCGGGAACAGATCACCCGTTGGTCCTGTGGTTACGTTATAAGTTACCCCACTGGGATCAGGGTTCAAATCCTCGTATGTGTAGGCAATACCCTCATTCAGTCCAAGAAAACTGTTCGGAAAAGCAGCCAATGCTGTGACGTCATCACACGTCACATTCGGTGGAGTGGTGTCTAAGTGAACAAGTTGAAAAACAAATATCATCAAGATTACAGAGTGTTCCTTTAGTACATGTACTCGTTCCATTATTATAAAAAAATCTTACATTTAATCGCTTGATAACCTGTCTAATGCTCAATAAACAAACCAAGATTACCCTTTTACCTCTTTTATTTTTCGTGAGGTAAAAAAGTTCTAGTTTCGAATAACTTCGTATTGCAATCCAAACCGATGAGTAAGTTTATAAGTATTATGATGATTATAATAATCTCCATAATGGTATAAGCGTTATAAGACTCGAATTTCCTGGCAAGAAACTTCTATAGGTTACGTTGCTTATGACTCTTTGGTTATAAACGCCGTTTCCGAACATGCTACCTAAACCTGTGAATTTATGTAATACTCTTCTTCCAGTTGAGTACCGACCTCTTAAATAGAGTTTATTCGTACTTTGTGCAGTGCTTTTGTGCCGTGTACAGGATGTGGCTGAGAAAATGTCCTTCTAATATTCAATAAGTATAAAGTGTGGAGGTGCAAGTAGAATGTTCCCCTGCGTATTTCCTACTCTGGCCTTAGAGTCATTCCTTCTATAGGCCTATAACCCCCTTTTGAACTGCGTAAGGGCGGGGCGTAATCTGTCTCATTTTGAAACCTTCTCGATTATCACCTGTCCAATCAATGAAAGTTAAGCCTATATGAAACATTCTGTCATTACACACGCAATTATAGCACATCATTCATGTTTTGACTGAGTATTGAGTTTACTGATTCCCGTAACCACTTTAATGCATTTCTGTCCATACTTGCATTGCTTGGTTGCTTGCTTGGTAGATTAGCCCTCTATTCCAAAGGGAAGGGCTCTCGACTGTCTCTTAAAGGGAAATCCAACCCAAATAGACAACTACTCTAAAAGAAAGCAGAAAATCAGAGAAGCAAGGTGATCAAAGTTAATTAAATCTGACTAAATATAAGAAAGTTATGAATTTTCGAAAGTTGTAATCACTATACGTATGGGCACTTCAAATTGGCTGAAGCGGTAATGTCAACGTGATGTAGTGCCGGACTACTTTCCCATCTGTTCCAACATAAAATGACTAAAATTTAAATTTTTCAAAAATTCATTGCTCAGGACGGTCTATTCTTTTAAGAGGACCTATAATAGTATGCTATCTATAATATATTTTGAGTAGTTCCCCAAGGGAGAAGGAACTTACGAGAAAAACAGAAATTAATGATATTTTTGTACACGGCAAACGGGAGAGTTATCCACGTCCTACGTCACAATCCACTGACCGAACTACCAACTTGAGATTCGCATATAGACTTAGTGATCTCATATTTCAAACATACATAACTTCCTTACTATTGGTCCGATTCATTTCAAACTTTTGCCATTCTGTGTCTATTATTTTTCTGCTTTCATACAAATCAACTTATTACAAGGGTTGGATTGCCCTTTAACAGTCGCCACTGTTAGCATAAAAGTGGCCAGCCAGCTGTCTTCTGGAACGGCTTTGATAAAGTTTTTTTGAATGCCCTCTTAACTTCTTCTTTGAATTGGAAAACAATTTTTGAGCTGGAGTTATGAAAAAACAATGAAGATACTTTTACGTTTTGATGAGGTCTGTTATTATTCTCTTCCCCTGCAGTGTTACAAATACAATTTCCTAGTGTTACAAAGACGTAAGCATTTTGCCAGCCCTGCACCTTTTCTAACTTCTCAATATTCTTCTTTGTAAGTGGGCTCTAAACAATTATGGATTGATATAATATGTGATTTTACTTTCGTCAAGTCCAGTGGAACAGCGTTGAAATAGCCAAAATGTAATTAAAATAGCTTTTGAAAGGCAATTACTCTTTACTTACCAAAATCTCTTGACTGTTTCGGTGAACCTAGAGACGGCGTCAAACTATTGATTTGGTTTATCCAGAAACAGCTAGGAGATCAAGCACAACATAAATATAACCTATTCGTCTCAATAATGAGTTTGTTTGGGGTTTATCTATCTATATAATTAAGTTAGATAGCTACAATGGCAATATAATTATGGACTATGTCCATTAGCAAACTTCCTCCCACAAACTCAGAACAACAATGGTAAAAGCATTGAATTTCTAGTCAATATGCATGTGTAACATGATCGGTATTTATACATTATGTAGTAGGCGTAATTGATAGCTCTAATTCATAGATAATCGGGTATATTTCTATATATTGAATACATATACGTATACAAATAGACTGCAACGTCAACTGGGATTCATTTGGTTAAAAACAAAATAATATTTATTACTTTCACAAAATACATGTATATAACTTAAGAACAGTTTTACAAAATATTGCCTAGTGTTGAAAACAACTGTATAACAGTATCAGCGCACCTCTTCAGCAGATTAAAAGCTTGTTCAGATATAGCGCAGTCAACCGCCCCAAAAAGCCACGTTTTCACTGAGCTCTGTGTTAAGATATACTGAAAATGTGTATCTACTTTACGTCATCATAAAAGCTGGGGATTTGCCGCGTCATATCTGAATGAGCCTTTCAGGCAATGTTAAATCTGAGATGCATGGCCCTCAGTGTTTGTGATATGGTGTAATATTGAAGCCCTAAAAAAAATGCGCTTCACAATGATCATGAAGTGCCTCAAAAAAGTAAAAATCTTTGAGGGACCGGTTTTACCATACTCATTTTCCCAAATAGACTGTAGTGTTATAAAAACCGTTAGGAAAACGAAAAATGAAATTTCGATTTCCAATCATAAATATCTTGATAATCAGACAGGCGTTCTCCTGACTAACCTAAAGGTTTATAATTATGATTGCAGCATGAGCTAAATCCAGGATTTTGTTTCAGAATCTGAGGCAATGTTACCGAGTCACTTTAAGAGATATTGATGGCAAAGAACTAACAAAGATGAGATACAGGAGGAGAAGGTAAGGTAAGGTAAGGTATTTATTCATCAACATATCGCAGCCAAAGTCTGAATTGCATGCATGATTTACAAATATTTGATTAAAAACATCATATTTATAGTTTGTTATTTAACAATAATTCAAGATCATAAAAAAGTTATTTTACTGCATAAAAAAAACATTAGGAACATGTGGATATGAAAACGAATTAATGCATACCAGGCAGAAGTAAAACGCAGAAAGGGAAGGAAAAAGTAAAGAAAAAATGGGAAGCAGGAAAAGAAAGAGAAAAGGGAAGGAACGTGGGGGAGAGTGGAGAGTGAGAGAGAGAGATAATGAGATATATATATATATATATATATATATATATATATATATATATATAGTGAGAGAGAGAGAGGAACACGAACACAGAGCTTGTATTACATAATACAAAGTAAAAATGTCATTGAAAAAAACTATTTTATCCAAGTTAGTGGAAATGCATTTCAAAGGAATTAAATTATAAACGTAATACAATCATAATAACGTGTTTTCGAAATGACTACCACAGCGGATTTGAACACAGACAAAATGGTAAACATCAAGTTCAATGTCCAAATGGTAATATTCATACTTTCAATACTATAATTTACAAACTTTAAAAAGTTGGAATATTTATTTAAAAAAACATAATCATCATAATCATTTGTACTAGAGTTCCCAGAGGAGCCAATAAGAGAACAAACAAATTACTGGTAAACCACATTCAACCTATACAAAATAATCTAATGAACCATATACGGGGATACAGTCATCGTAAACTTCTAAAAATATTCATAACATTACCAGTCGCATTTTCGTCTGCTGTTTAAGGTCACTGATTAATTCATGTAATGGAAGTTATTTGAAAAAAATTATTTTTACTGCATAAAAAACCTTTAGGATCATGTGGATATGAAAACGAATTACTGAATACCAGGCAAAAGTAAAACGCAGAAAGGGATGGAAGAAGTAAAGATAAAATTGGGGAGAGAAGTGGGGGAGAGTAGAGAGAGAGAGAGAGAGTGAGAGAGCGAGAGAGAGAGAGAGAGAGATAATGTGTGTGTGAGAGAGAGAGAGAGAGGAACAAAGAGAGAGGAACACGAACACAGAGCTGGTATTACATAATACAAATTAAAAATGTCATTGAGAAAGTTATTTCATCCAAGTTAGTGGAAATGCAAATTATTAACGTAATAAAATCATAAGAACTTCTCTTCGAAAAAAAAAAATCAATTTGCATTTAAGTCTATAATGTTAAACCATAGGCCCTACTGATGTTATGACATATTGAAGAATTGCTAAGTTTTAGGAATATTGACATGTTATAATAACCTCTTCATAGTAAATACATAAGTGTTTCAAATGATTAAATGTTATAATGATAATGACAATGATAGTACTGTTATCAAATCAATCATTTAACGATCCATCCTTTTCAGGAGACATTCAAAGAAAGTAATATGCATTCAAGCTGAAATGAAAAGAATGACAAAGCTTACAAATTATCTTTCACCTTTACCAGAATTCAACCTTCTCTTTCAAGAAGTCAAAGTTTCGGACAACCACCACCTCAATTTTATAATAAATATTTGGGGTGCTTGAATATGTAATTTTTAGTATTTTCATTACAAAAAGTGTCAAATAATTAGAAACTGAAGAGTGGATGCTCGAGCAGGAGGTTTCGCATCCCCCTCCTCCCCTTTGCGAAAATGTGCCCGCACGCCTATACCTAAACCATCACACTTGCCCCAACCGCGGCTCCCATTGTCAATGGTTTACCTAAACAGAAATACCCAAAACCCATATACTGCCACTTTTCCCCTAAAATAAATTAAACTTACAAAGACAAATGACAATTCACACAGTAAACATCAAGTGTCAATATGCCTGTTAAAAAGTTCTTCCTTAAAATACTCTATATCATGAGGAAGAATCATCCTGTGACCTTAGATTGGTAAACTTTATAATATTGAATATACAAAGGAAACACATGTACAGCATGAATACACATCAATTCTAGTTATTTGCAACAGACTTGCCATACGGTTTTGAAATGTTGAGCGTTCAGTACCATTACGTCATGGTTAATTATTGCATTTTATAATAAATTTGATTGACTGAAATGCATCTTAATCACTTTGCGGATTCAAGATGAGTTTCTCAGGGAGGACCATGAAAGCATGTGCACAAGTGCATACTGTTAAAATGTCTGCCAAGCAAAAGAATGAAGTACCGTTATCATTTTTAGGGAAGGGGGGGGGGGGCACATCGGTGTCATACGGGATCCGCCACAGGGATTGTTAATCATGATCATTGGTTCCATTTTCCAAACGATCTCTTGACCGGCACAAATATTATTATTTCGTGAAACCGTTTTTTCGCAGTCACATCAATTCCTCGGGGGAAGAGCACCCTGTTTTTATGGTTTTACTTTAAAGATAAGCTTGACTGGTAATGATAGAAAATATGTCCTCACCGAATCCAACAAAAATTACACTGAATATTCGATTTACAAATAAATGACATGTGCCAAACGATTTTGGTAGAAAATGTACAGGGCTGAGTAGTAAGCATTGAAAGATAAGGAAATCAAGATTTAAAAATAGGCCCAACCCAGGTCACTATGTGCAAATGAGAGTTGTGGTTTTTATTGAAGATGATTTCCAGCAAGTTTTTGTGAGGTTGTTTTTATTTCCTGGTTCAAACAATCAATCTACTGCAAGATAAACAATCCAGAATGAATTATAGCGATGTTCTCTCGACATACGATGCCCAGATCGAGCGTAAGATTAGCTTTAATTAATAATAATAATTAACCATTCTTGTATAGCGCATAACACATAGTAATAAAACATGTCCCTAAGCGCTCTAGAGAAAAACACAACAGAATACAAAGACAAGATGTACTGGGTAACAGACAAAAATGGATGAATTAATTGGCAGTCGCATTCGGGATCCCGGGGTCTTCTTCCCTCTTTGACCGAGATGCAAAAAAGTGTGGAGGTTTCGGCTGCTAAACAGTTGAAGTCTTCTTGTTAGAACTCTGTATTCCATCATATCGACTCACTTCTATCTCCCGTCTTTCGCTCCTTTTCTTGACGTAGTGGTAAACACTGTAGAAACAAAATAATATGATATTACAACAGGCGCCCAAGTAACATTATCAACGTGCATTTATCAACGTGCGGATATCAACAGCTGGATAAATCATGACATGCAGCACTGTATTTGTATTAACTCGTCAGATTTAAGAAGCCTTTAATGTACATGGATCTTATTCTCTCTGTTTATGATATCAATAAAGTATTCATACAATTTTATGTTGTGCATTGATTTTCGGTTAATTGAAGTTTGTTTGTTGCAAATTTGATTCGACAGTTTTAAGGCTCGTTCAGATATGACCATTAAATAGCCCGCAGCGTTTTTTTTTTACGTTTAAATTAACGGCAACTGCGCGCAAAAAAGAACTTGCGCGTATTCACTGACCTGTACTTATGCATTATTTATACGTCATCATTAAAATAAACAAAACTAAAACAAAAACAAAAGCAAAAACAAAAACCGCCGTGGCTCACGGCTGCATATCTGAACAAGGCTTTAGTTGCTTTTTTCTTTTTGTTTTACTTACCAACACCAGATCACAAAGACGACTAACAGCACAACAGCGCAAGAGACTATCACAATGATGGTTGTAGAGAAGGGTTCTGTGGATAAAGTATTTTTAAGGACAGCATTTAATAGACAAATCCTTAATACATGCACTGTACAATGTGGTAGTGCATACATGTACATAAAACTTGCGATAATCTACTCTTAAAACTCAAATGCTAAAAGTTAACTTTTAAAAGGCTGAAGAGTGACAACATTAATATTGGTAAAAACGGTAGATTTTTAACAAAATTGTAACATGCGGCAGTCAACACGTACAACAAAGGTTAAATCCAGTACATCAGAAGTGTTGAGAATCTAAAGTTTCATGGTTTTGAAAATGTTACCAGTCCTATAGGCCCTTTTAAATGCTGATTTAATATTTAATAAACTTTTCATAACAATAATATTCCACGTTTATTAAGCGTTTAATACATTGACAATGTCTCTAAGCGCATTACAAATATATTATTACCCCGGTCATCGGATTCAAGCTCGCCCACAAACAATGTGTGCTTATTCTCCACTCCCTGGGGAGTATTCCAGCCAGACGCCATTTTACAGAAGCTCATATGCTGAACATACTATACATTAACATTCGCTTCCTAACGGGTACCCATTTACAGGGGCGGATCCAGCCGGCGGCAAGTGAGGGGGCCTAAAAAGGGGCCCACTTCGTGCGAAAATTTGTAAATCGTGCCGGCCGATTTTTCGCTCAGTGGGGGGGGGGTAGTGAGCACAATTTTTTTTTTTTGGCACCCGTTATTTTTTTTCCACCGCCACCCCCTTGGGCGCCAGGGGTAGTGAGCACAATTTTTTTTTTTGGTACCCGAAATTTTTTTTTTCTCTACGGGAAGGGTTACTTTTTTTCCACCGCCACCCCCCCCCCCTTGGGCGCCAGGGGAGGGGGCCTATCTTCTTCTTTTTTCAAAAAAAGGGTGTTTTTACCCGTTTTTTTGCTACCGTAGCAACATCACTCAATAGCCAAATAAATCAAGGTTTCTATGGAAGTTCCTACTTATGCCAAAGTTACCATCAATGGTGAGTTTTATGCAATGGGGCCCTGTTAATGTCAATTCTTTTCACTTACCCGAACGCCCGTTAAACTCCCTCTCCTCTACTCTTATCACAGCCAAGATCGTCTTGTTAAAGACGGTATCATCAATAACGATCGTGAGGATGTACGTTCCTATAGACAGTGTATTATTCTCCGTGCCATTGAACAGGACAGCAACAGTGACGTCACCATAGAACTGATATGTCGAATCCATCAGGGTTAGATTATCTTTTGTTATAGGTGGGTATTGGTAGGTCGATTCTGCAGAGTCGAGCTGGATGGTTTTTTGAGGAGGAATAAATTCCACTGGTAACTCGTTAACTGAAGGTTTAAGAGGAAAAAATGATAAAAATGATTGTAATTAAACCTAATTCTAACTTCATCAAGACTGTTTTAGGAAGAAAATTATCGTGTGGTTTCACGTTGAAATAATATCATCAAAATAGTACCGTTTAGTATTAAGGCCAGATAAAACGATTTGCTAGAGTATGGTATTCGTATTATTGCAAATAAGAAATCATAGTTCAGTTTGCGTGTTTACACAGTTTTGTGATTAAATCCTAAACAAAAACATGTAATACATAAATTCGAGATTAATGTGAGAGACGCGAATTGTCTGTTAATCAACGAAGATCCCCCAGTCCATTACGACTACGTACGTGTGAAATTGTCTTATTGTTAATACACGCACATCATGTTTCTATCAAAAATAGAACTTATCTATATACAATAATAATCTGCCCCCCCCCTATGTTTATATATCGCTCGATTACATGAGCAATCTTAAATAATTTACTCAAAATAATGAGCTAAACAACTCACTACTAGAGTCTAATGTAGTAGACTAAGTGAAAATGATGCTGGCTTTCTTTTTGTTTTCCGTTTTATTTCTTTGTATTTGTTTTTGACTTTTTGTTTTTCGTTAGTTTCTTTTTTCCCCTTTTTTGTGTGGAAATCTGTCAGAAGGGGAAAATGGCCTTATTCTTTTCCCTTAAGGCTCGTTCAGATATGACGCGGTAAAACCGCAGCGGTTTTTTAAATTTATTATGTAGAGTGTAATATTGTTCCCATTTCTGTATCTTCATCGTAACACAGAGATCAGTGAATACGTGCAACACCTTTGTTGTGCGCAGTCAATTAATTGCCATTTATTTACACGTAAAAAATAACAATATATAATCGCGGCGGTTTACCGCGTCATATCTCAGCACGCCTTTATTCAAATATGAGAGTGAGTTTAATAATACACATCAGTGAGGGCATTAGTACGAATTATCCACACAAGGTACCTTTGGAACATTCTAACACGCCCGAGGCGATATCCGAGGGTGTTTGGACTGTTTCGAAGGTACCGAGTGTTGGTAATTTTACTAATGCCCGAACAAAATGATGTGTATTATTTCTTTTATAAGATCATCATGTTTTATTTTATTAACATTTGTTATTTTATTAACATGATTTTACTAATTACCGGTCATTAGTAAAATTACGTGTTCGGCGAAATAAATGCCTGGTCACGTGTACGCTCTCAACCAATCATTTGATTAGGATCCGCTTCATCATCTTATAAATACATATACTTACTGGTAACTTGGACCACGAAGCGACAGGTGTCATTGAGCCCAGCCTGATCACGTGCCACAACAGACACCGTAGTATTACCAGGATTAAATCTGTTACCAGGCTCAGGGGAATAGGTTACGGAAGCACCGACATTGTCAAATACATTGGCAGAATATTGGATGACATTGGTCGAACTCTCTGTGATATCTGCTGGGCAAGTTACGTTGGGTTTTTCCATATCTATTTAGATTTAATAATAATAATAATAATAATAATAATAATAATAATAATAATAATATAACTGTCATTTATAGTACGCTCCACATAATACAACTATATTACAGCGTTTACAAAATGAATAACACATGATATTGAATTTAACTTCAAATCAGTACAAAAAGAGATATAATATTACACAGAAATCATGTTAATTATGATGAAAAGAACATTGATAGTGAGTATAAAGCATTATCATTACTATAATGATTATCATTACCATTACTATTACCATAACTATTATCATATTGATTATTATCAATAAAGCCCCTCTGCACTAGTTTGGCCAGGAGGGATTAGAGGGATTAGCGTGGTCACTGACAGGTGGTTATCTCATCAACTCGGCTCTCAATTAATTAACAGGATCATGGGGAACCAACGGGCACCGCTTAGGCATTGTTTTCTATATAGAGGGAGCAAGTAGCTACAAGTAGTGCAGTGGGGCTTTAAGATAAAACAAACATTTCTTTGTTCAAACCACCTACCTTGTACAACAATATACCCCATACACGTCTTACTCAACACCTCATCAGAGATCAAGACTGTGTCTGGGTGAGTACCAACATCTAGCTTGTTACTGTTACCAACACTCGTTGTAGATACTGCATCCCCGTGATATCTGTATCCGGAAGCTGTCTTTGTGACGTCACCAGCCCCTATGGAAAGGGTGTAAGAATATGTGGGCAGTCCCATGTCAGTGGTGACCGTTCTGTTCAGGTCTGGACAACTAACTGGTAGCTCAGTCACTTTAAAAAGAAAGGAAAACAACTCAAATTATTCGTTTATTTGGGAGCAAGTTAGAGGGGTGGTCTTGAAATAGAGGTCCTAACTGGTAGAATAGCTAGAAGACAATATATCTTTTGGGGTGGTAGCTCATGGGCTTATGGCACTTGTATTCATTATCTACATTGGCCTCGCGAAAATAATTTGAGGCCTTAAAGGTATTTTTGGGGGCGTTGGAGCTTGAACCGCCCAGCCCCCAGGCTTCCCCTCCAAAGAAAAATCGCTCTAGAACCCCTACTACAAATAAGGTCTAAAATTCCATTGTATGCACACTTTTG
This sequence comes from Mesocentrotus franciscanus, assembly GCA_037976565.1. Classification (NCBI taxonomy): domain Eukaryota; kingdom Metazoa; phylum Echinodermata; class Echinoidea; order Camarodonta; family Strongylocentrotidae; genus Mesocentrotus; species Mesocentrotus franciscanus. The sequence goes on along the minus strand of CP137684.1, from coordinate 2,740,873 downwards.
AACTTTTGAACTTTTGAACTTGAATGCTTTACATCCCAGTCACACCCCCACACCTACCCCAAAACATCAAAAATGGAGTTATCATATCAAACTAAAAAGCAAAACGGAACTGACGAACAATGAAATCAGCTAGCATTATTTCATCTGACCCACACAATGGATGACATATCAAGGTTAATCCCCGCGTACCGGCTCATTGGTCTTGTAAAGCTTTAGACCTCAATATTAAATCATTTCCGTGCCCTTGAAAGGCATACCGTGACCGAGCAAAGAGACGGCTTCGTTGATTATTTGCTAATGGAAATATAGAAATGGGATTTTTGAATTTCTGTAAACAAAACTCCTTGGAATCTTGAGTTGTCATCAATCAATCAATCAATCAATGAGGCTATAGTTCATCCAGACGTTGGACAAAGCCTTCCTCATAACATTTCCATTCTCTTCTGTCTCTAGCTATCCTAGTCCAAGCGGCCGTTCCCATTATGTTGTCATATAATCGATTATTTATTTATGACGTTATTAATTAAATAACCTATATACTGAAATCGTTGCTAAAGCCCACGGGACCGACAATTGCGGGCCTTCTGACTGGCAGTTATTAAATGGTCCACGATACCAAACAGCCAACGAGAGAGAGCTATCTGTCAGATGGGCCTTCTGCCAATTTTTCTGCGGGTTAATGCTTCCATATAGCTGCAGAGTTATGGAATAAATTACCTAATTCGGCAATCCAACCCTTCTAATAAGTTCATTTGAATGAAAGCATAGAAATCAGAGAAACAGAATGACGAAAGTTTGAAATAAATCGGACCAATATTGAGAAAGTTATGAGTGTTTGAAATCTGAGATCACTACAGCTGTGCGAATTTCAAATCGGCAATTTTGTCAGTGGATTGTGACGTAGTGACGGATTACTCTCCCGTTTGTCGCGTCCAAAAATATCACTTATTTCTGTTTTTCTTCCAAGTGCCTTCACCCTTGGGGCACTACTCAAAATATACCATGGAGAGTACATTATTACAGGTCCTCTAAAAAGAACAGACTATCCCGAGTGATACATTTATGAAAAGTTGAAATTTTAGTCCTTTTGTGTATTGGAGCAAATGGGAAAGTAATCCGCCACTATATCACATCGACATTATCATTTCAGCCAATTTGAAGAGCCCATACCTATAGTAATTGCAACTTTCAAAAATTCGTAACTTTCTAATTTTTTGTCCGATTTCATTTAAACTTTCGTCAGTATGCTTCTCTGATTTTTCTGCTTTATAAATCAAGGTTGGATTGATACAGTAGAACATTTTAAGAGTCTCTTAAAGACACATTTTTTCGCTTGTTAGAATAGTACAATGTTATGACAAAGCAGTTATTCTTTCTCTTCCCTCATGTCTGCTATTATCCCTTCTTTTCTTTTTTCTGAGCGCATAGGGACTTAATTTTCTTGGTGATAATTATGCGCTATATAAGAATTGTTTATTAATATTATTATTATTATTATTATTATGATAGACCGATAATGTCAAGTTTATTTATTTTCAAGTTTATTTGTTTCACATTTCACAAAACAGAATTTCAGATAATGACAAAATTAGAACATAATATGAAATATATTCAAAGTATGACATTATATAATCAAGTCTTTGAAAGACGTCGAAATTAATTGTTTTAAATGGTAGGTTTTACAGGGTGAAATGTGAGGAAACTATTAACAAAATTAGCTTGTAGATTGTGTTTTTGTTTTTTTGTTTTTTTGTTAGTTTTTGTTTGTTTGTTTGTTATCTTTGCTAGTACATTGTGCTATGAATACTTTTACGCTCGTACAAGGCCTATGGGCTTTATTTATGTAGTTCCCCATTTCATTTTCTAAATATGGATTATTTTGTATCTGTTGTATCAATGTAATTTTTAACCGAGAATGAAATAAATGAGAATTGAATTGAATTGAATTGATTATAGGTTCCCCTAAATAAAAACTAATATTTGATTATCGGTCTCGTGGTCTCGCGGTCTCGTCGGTCTCGTGGGCTGATGGTCCCGTGTTTTGTCAGTTTAGTGGGCTGACGGTCTTGTTCTCGTGGTAGTTTCGTGGGCAGTTAGAGGGGTAGCCTTGGAATAGAGGTCCGAACTATAGAGGAATAGCTAGAAAACAATACATAATATATCTTTTGGGGTGGTGGGTCATGATCAGGGGCTTAGGGCTCTTGTATTCATTTTCTACATTTGCCTCGCTAAAATTTGTTTTAGGGCTTGAAGCTTCTTCTTCTTCTTTTTTTTTTTTGGGGGGGGGGAGCTTTAGCCGCCCAAAACATTTAGCCTATATAGAATAGGAATTTTGAATTTTTATGTCAACGAAACTCCTTGGATTCTTAGGTTGTCATGGTTATAAGAGTAATTAAATAAGCTATATACTAAGATCGTGGTTAAAGCCCACGAGACCGACAATTACGGGCCTTCTGACTGACAGTCCCGTGATTTGTCAGTTTCATGGGCTGTCGATCAGTCTTTCGGGTTGTCGGTGTCTCGTTTGGTTTCGGTCTCGTATACCTTCAATCTCATAGCTTGTCATGCAGTCTCATGCGCTATCGGTCTCGTATAGGGGTGTCGGTCTGCGTGGGCTTTCGGTCATGGGCCATCGGCCTCATGAGTTTTCGTTCTTCTAGACCATCGGTCTCATGAGCTGTCGTTCTCCGATTGTGGGCTGTTTTTCTCGTGGTAGTTTCGTGGGCAGTTGGTCATGCATGTGAGTTATCGGTCTTGTGGATTGTCTGTCTCGTATAGGCTGTTGATCCATTTAGATACTTACGCGTATTTTCCACGTAGAATAGACAAGTCGCTCTGTTATTAAATATGTCGACTGCAATCATTGTAACAGGTGTGCGTCCAGGCGGGAACAGATCACCGTCTGGTCCTGTGCTTACGTTATATGTTACCCCACTGGGATCACGGTTCAGATCCTCGTATGTGTACGTTTCATCAATTGTCAGTCCTAGAAAACTGTTCGGAAAAAAAGCCAATGTTGTGACGTCATCACACGTCACATTCGGTGGAGTGGTATCTGAATGTTAATTGAGAAGGGAAAGAAGAAAAAAATAATGAATTGATTTTAAAAAGAGATTATGCCTTTATTAGTGTCCTAACAATAACATGTATACTAACTGTATATATTAAAAAATATATATGTATTGTGCATTTGCAAACAATTAATAGCCAATTCACATATCAACATTATACTTGTTGACAGATGCATGGTCAAACCAGTAGTCCCTGTATATAAGGAGAGTCCCAAATAGGTCAATCAAATTGGATTGCTGCTGCTCAGATGATGTTATGTATCACTAATCTATTATAAAAAAACAGTAAGTAAACATTCTAACACATGTAACATAAGAAATATGTGTAACACACAAGGCAATGGAATGGAAGTATATGTAAGTAATTTCGTTAATACATAATTTGTCACATTAGAGGGATGTGCCTATGAACAATGAAAGGAGATATCCAAAATAAACAGTCATCGACGAAAAATCCCCAAAACAACAAACAAACAACAACCAAACAGATTTTTGAGGCAATTTAGACATCATCATTTAACTGTGTATTAGGAGAAATGCACAAGGAAACACAAAGGAAAGCAAACGAGACAAAGTTAGATTTTAATTGTATGTGTTCCTTGCGTTCATGTGGGTCAGTGTCTCCTTCCTTGTAATCCTTGCTGCTTGTATTGATTTCTCTGGTTAAACATTTCTGGACCTTTAGGAGGAACAGAACCATTTGTATCAAAGGCCTTGAATAGATCAATCCAGCCGTCGATTTATTTTATTCTTGATTTGGATAATTTTATTCCAAATTCAACTTCATGGACAACGGTGAATTTTACTCCAAATATATAGTTGACTAATCCCTTTAACTTACCTTGTGCTTGTCCGACATGAACCAGGAATGCCATGAGCGCCACCGTACACAACCAAGCTGGCATACTACACGATCTCCCGCTTCCATCCATTCCTGTAACTCTGGAAGTTATAAACTTTGCAAGTTAGACCTGTATGTCGAGATTGTCATTAATTATGTCGATGTATGTAGAGCGGTTGAGAGTGATCTAATCGGCATGTATCTCATTGCATGTATCATGTGAATGATATCCAATAGAAATATTGACACTCGAGTGCACTTGAAAGAGGATCTATATTTCACGTAAATTCCATAGTTATTGCTCAATAGTGCAGCTAGTCATTTTATTGCGGGTAATGCCCATAAAAGGATGAACTGGATGTGGAGTTCACGGCCACTCCATGCGGAGGAGGGACATGGGAGCCCGGGGTTGATAAGGTTTAGCGAGGAGGGGTGGTGCTTCCCCGCAACCCACATCTGACATAATTTATTTTAACAAAGATAATGTACCCACCCCTTTTCCTCTTTGTGCTCCCGGCTTCTAATTTGGACCCTTGTTTTTGTTTGTTCTTCATTGTTTTACTCCTTGTAAATACATTTTATACTTGAGCCCTCCGCCCCCCTCTCAGAGAATCATGGATCCGCTACTGGGTGGGAAATATTCTATACATGTCATAATAACAAGCTAGGGTCAGTCATTTTCTCTTTTAACATGTTGTTCTGCTCTGCACAGCACCGCTATATATGGCGCTATCCTATTTCGATGTGAAGAATATACATCTTGCACAATCGCATCAAGTCAGAATTGAACACCACCAGCCCGGTGGGACTCATGATCACAGTCGGTATAATATTAGGGGCGGGGCAATTTCTTCGTTTTACTCGAACCGTGTTCGCGCCGCCTTTCCATTCCGTTATGAAGTAAACAAAATGTGGATTTTCATGATATTATGTCGATATTTCTGTTCTCAAGAGAGCTACTGTCATGATTTTTCTCGGCATATAGACAGAGTGAGGTGTCAATATAATCATGAATAATACACGTCCCGCACATGATCGAGTCCTACCTTTTATACGTCATTAATATCTTTTCAACCCGATGCTGCATGAACCAGAAAAACAGGAAATTGGAAAGGGGAACACATAGACAGTACATAGTTACAGGTTATTGATGTTATCGGGATTTACAGGAGTTTCATACTCTTCAGTATCTGGACAACTCCCTTACCTGGGGCTATATTCTGAAAACTCACTTAATTTTGCTTTAAACTTTCCTTTTTAACTCCTCCAGTTAATTGAGCGCTAATATAGGCCTACCCCCAAATCTGTATTCGGAAAAGCTCACTTGGCGGTCAATTAACTTCTGTGTAATTAAAATTATACCCCTCTCTTTTAGTTTAAGCACATTTCCACCAATCAGATACGTTGTAATAATTATAACAAAGAAAAATTATGTATACGCGCTACAACTTCAACAGAGGAAAATATATGTAATGAACCGCAACCTGCGGGAGCCGCTTTCAGAAATCCTTGCGATAATTAGAGTTATAAAGTGCTGTGTCGTTCAAAAACTGAAGAATTAAGAGACATTTTTAGGTTTTTTATCTTTATGAAATGAAATTATATATTTTGTATAGTTTTGTTAGTATATGGACAATTGAAGAAAAAAGGTTTTTACCATGTCGCCTTATAATAAACGTTTAGTTATATGCCAAAACAACATCAATAATTTAAATTGAATGCAATTCACAAAAGGGCCTACCTACCATTTTATTTCAAATTTCATATATAAATAAAACTTAAATAATTTGAAAGACATCAATAATTTTGAAAAAGCATATTAACAAAAGAGGGCGTAAATCCTATGAAGCAAATGGTTGTGTCGCGTAATTCGCCTGTATAAATCTCAACACAATTTAAATGTAAGGACGAATTAAAATGAGAAGAAAAGAAGAAAAGGAAAAAGGAACTTAAAGTACAGAAGGATGGAACTATAGTACACATGACTTGTTACCCCCTCCCCTCCCCTCCCCCATTCGATCGTCTGGGACTGTTTTCCAATATGTTTACTTAATCTTTGTCATTGTGATTTCATTGCTTTAATTATTACATGTTATTACCTATTTTGTTCTATAATTTTGATGTTTGCTTTTTTTATCGTACAACACCTGTAATTCGGCTTTCGAGCCGCTATTGATTTTTATTTCAATAAACCATTACTACTACGTACGGTTTAAATATTCGACAGGAAGTTTTTAAATCTATACAATGATAAATCTCAATGAGCGGAAAACCAAGCGTGATTAAAATGTACACCACATCCACCATGAATTATTTATAACCACATGGTAATTTAAATTTAACATAAAGCACGTTCACATGTACGCGAAAAAGTTAGGTTTGGACCGTGATCCAAACCTCCATTTTTCTCAACGTGTGCATAATATTACCCTACCTATTGCCTAGCCGATACGTTTTGGAACCGGGTCAATTTCCTGGTTAGGATAATCAAACGGGTAGTATTAAAATGGACCGGTAACATTGGTGAAGGTTGATGGAAAAAAAACTGCCAAATTTATGTATAAAATGCTACTTATTTTATTCCTTCTACTGTACTATAATTAAACCTCTAAAATTCTCAAACCACAAAGATATTTATGGTTTTCTTTGAAGGCGTCAATGTGTAACTCCCTTTAACAGTTCTCCCAACCAATTTTTGAATTATCCCAACCGTTTTTCAATGAAAATAAGACATAAAACAGGCTTTTTAAAATCTTTCAACACTTAAATGTTTGGAATGGTATATTATTATAGACTACAGAGCCAATTCAGTGCTTTGTGACGATTTACATTCACCTAAATTTTAATGTAATTATAATAATTATAGTCTGGAGAAATCAGGAATCGATCAGATCATTTTTCCCAATTTGTATCATTAATATAATGGTCTGTTTTCACTCAAAAGGTCAAATTATCTGTTATTGTACATCTAGCATTGAAATCACTACCTTAGCACCATTTTCTCTCATCCGAACAGTGTTACCAAGTCCCTTTAAAATAACAATAAGAGTTTATAAGATGTGTTAAGTCTAGCATAGTCAACATGTCCATAAAAGTATATTGCAAATAATCATGTTTGTGGTATATTGCTATTAAATGTTCGTTAATGAAATTATCTTGTAGGCGCATGAGGTGCCGGGAAAGGGGGAGCTAGGGGCGGGCAGAGGGCTAATAATTAAGGGCTACGTTCAATTGGAAGAGGGATCCTCACCCCCCTTGAAATTATCTTGTAGGCGCATGCTCGATGCCGGGAAAGGGGAGGGGCGGACAAAGAGGGGCTAATAAGGGCTACGTTTTATTGGAAGAGACATCCCCCGACCATACTTGGAACTCGATATTATAACATCAGATATATAATTTTAAATGTTTTTCTTTTCCCTAATTTATGATAATAATATAAAAAATACATACGAAGTATCTACTTACATGCAGAAACGTCTTGGTCGACTGTGTTGAATCTAAGTTAGCATCAATGATAGGCTGATCGACTCGAAAATAAAAGACCTATCCAAAATAATGATGAGATAGATACTAGTAATAAAAAGTCAACGACTTCATTTGGTGTTACTTATATATATACTCGAGGCCTTCAATGTTTATCTAAACATCCGTAGATATGGATGTGCGGTATGTTTATGTGCTGTGAATGCTACATTGAGGTATGTGTGGGTGTGCAGAGAGTTGTGGTGTGTGTTTGTATGCGTGTATGATGCGGAATCTAAGCCTTTCCTTCCCACTACACGCACACCCCATGGCTGCATACCGCCTTGTTGTATCGTGGCAGACGGAGGGTTAACCTACTTCGATGAATGTTATAACCTTGGTAGGAATGTACGTGTAGTCTTACACAGTGTAACTCGATCCATATTGGTAGATACTTTAAACATATCTTTTACTAATTGTTCAGTTAAACCCTTTGAGAATTTATCAATTTACGGAAGGACGTCTTTTGTATATAGGCCTATACATGGTTTCGTGATTCCTCTTTTGGGAGCATTGACGTACGTTGCAATGGACTGGGGGCGGGGTTACATGATTGTGGCGGTAAAACCCAATAATCAAGGTGGATTACTAAACGTGCGTGGGCACACGTAGGATGTGGATCGCCTCAAACTTAATTGTAATGTTTGTGTTGATATGGAAAATAATATTGATGACCGGCAGTGCACGCGATGACGACACGTACGTACATTAATTGTCAATGATTAGTCTCTCGGAAACATGACGACACAATTGATTGTTCTAATTGTATCCAATGTATAATGTTTCGTAATTCCCACGCCCCCCCCCCCCCCCCACTCCCTGCCAATCCTATTCTTTCTCTCTTTCTCTCTCTCGGTCCTCGATCTCTTATAAATTAAATTCGCCTCTCTCGATCGCGATCTGTCCGTCTGTCTCTCGATCTCTGTCTCCCGGCGATCTCCATCTCTTTGTATTTTCTTTTTCTTTTTCTTTGTAAAATCACAATAATTCACTATACTTTATTGAAACTGAACAAAATTATAAAGACAATGCAAGTATAACCATTGTGATTTGGTTTCTACCTGAAAACTTAGGCTGGAGAGAAGTTGCAAAGAAGAATAACGCATTATGGGGAAAACAGAACCCCCGCCCCCACCTCACCCCCATTAAAAAAATAAAAAATAAAATAACTGATAAATAGATGAATAAATAAATAAGTTAAAAAAATAACGACACATAACTTAATTTAAGATTGGAAGTGGAAAGATGATATGTTTAATAAGAGCATGACCATATACGTGTGGGGGTAACTGAGTTAGGGATCGATCGAGCTAGCTGTGAATCGCGAACCGGACTGATCTAAGTCTTCTCTCGACTTCCACTTTCCCCATTTATCTATCAAAAATCTAAACTAATCGGCCTAATCAGACATTTTCGTAATGAATATTTGGACAATTATATGTAAACTTGTCGCATATTTTGCCCCAGAAGAGTCGTTAGTTCAGCATGCAAAATGTCCTAGGCACTCCCAGATCCGACACATACACGCTGAGCTGCCCTCAGAATATGTGATTATTTTCCCAATTTTTTTTGTTAAATGTGACGGTAAATAACATAAAAATCGAATACACATTTGTAGAAAGTATTATTTATTCAGTGTATCTCATTCAAAGTGCCTAAAATAAAGGAAATATCACAACTGGCGGTAAATATACAAACAACGTTAACCCATATCTAAAAATTGCAATGGGTATCCAACATTGTCCCGAATGTGTGATTGTAGGTTGTTCATAATGTGACGTCATTTTATCGCATGTAAATAACGCCGTCATTTCACTTTGTGAGTGGGTTTTGGAAAGGGTATCAAAATTGCAATTAATTTATTCCTCACAATAGTGAGGGCTTTAAAAGTACTTTAGTCATTTTGTTATTGTTCTCAGCAATCTGTAGAGGTGTGATTTGCCTTTTTTCCAAATTTCAACGGAACCGGCCTTTAAGACTGAGGGAAAAGACAATTTGAATGGGAGAGAGAGAGAGAGAGAGAGAGAGAGAGAGAGAGAGAGAGAGAGAGAGAGAGGGAGAAAGAGAAACAGACACTATATTTTAATAATTTTATTGAGCCATAGTATACGTTATGTACGTGTTATGAAACTGAGAACTTGTTTAGAGGTTCATTTTTGGCCTTCCATAAATATGGTGAGCAATCTATGTTTAGGGATTCGTCCCAAGCTCAAGGATGCCTAGATATAACCAGAAAAATAATCATAGCCATAACATTGGCGTTAGTGTAAGCCGTAAGGGTTGGGATACCTTTGATAACATTCGGGGTAGGGGATGAGTTCAAAGTTTGTAGACTACATAAAAACAATCGTTACATTTTGCGTTTCATAAGCGTTAATACGCAGGATATGGATGATCAGAATATAGGCCTAGACTAGTTGCAGGAAAAAACTCTGAGTTTTGCCATCCTGTAGATCTACCGCTAGCATTCAATGATATTGGACCTGGAAAATCGACCAGAAGATCTGGCAATTTGAGGTTGGTATTCAAATCCTCGGCTTCCAATCCTTCCATTAATTCTGTGATGTACCAGCGGCCGGCGGTAGACTGGGCCGGGTGGGTGGGTGTCTCCGTCTACTCGGGCCGCGCCGCCCGGCCGCGACTGTTTTTTAACCTAACCTTAACCTAGCTTTGGCCTTTTACGCACGCACACACAGATAATCTGATGCGATATTTTATCATATATCATCATATACGGGTATAGACTAATGAGATTTCATACAAAAATTACAAGTGCAAACCTTTATGTTTAATAAAAATAAATCACATCGCAAGAAAATCGGGAGGCTTACCAGCTCCAGCTTACCATAATTTAAACGAATGACTACCCAGGTCGAAAGACTCAAAACTTGTCCATAATCATTGTGACATAGTCTACTTGCTGGTTTAATAGTCCAGAATCTGGGGCCCGTTTAAGTTTCTCGAAACCAACGACAAGACAGTCGTAACTTTATCCGCCAACTACGGAGATGTCTCTGATCTTCCTAAACCGTTTCACGAAGAGCTTACTGGCTATAAGTTTAGAGTCTAGACATCTCGTGAAATCGATACTATCGGCGACAAGAGGAGCCAAGACATAGCTTTAGTCGCAATTCCACCTGATTGAAAAAAAAGTAATTTTGCTTTTAGGAAAACTGCAATTATTTAAAAGAATTAGGACTAAAAAAGATTGAAAATGGTACCAGGGAATAAGAGATGCAATGTACTTCAAAATTTGAGTAGATTATACCATAGAATTAGGTCTAGAGTCTACTTGTAAAATATAATTGTGAGTAGGGTCTCCTATTTCATTTCATGACCGGTGAATCAGTTTTGTTTTTGAGATGGGTACCCCCCAGATATTTTCATTTGATAGTTAATAAAAATACACCCATATATTATTCTAAGTAAAAATACGATGTTATGACAGTTTTGTCCAATGTTTTAGGCGTCAGCACAATGATTGAAATGATGAAGCGTCAACATTCCAAACGTTAAAACACATGTTTTAAACTATTATTTAATAGTTTACACATTTGAAGAATTTATCTCGAAATTAATATGGGACTGAAAACTAGAGAATACACAAGAATATGGCTTACCTGCCATGGCAGATTATCCATCCCTTCAAGGATTTTACAATGTGGAATAAACGTGTATCATCAGTTTAGTTTAAGTGGAGAAAGCCTTAGATATAAACATGGCATATTTTCATAAGATTTTCAAATATAAAAAACGATAACTCTCTGTTTAAGTGAATGTGTAGAAAGATCATAGCTGGAGGATTTCTTGTCCTTTTTTGCCAGCCATAGTCTACCCAATAAGTGACATGCGAATGTGATGTGATGGTGCATGGTGCTGCCCATCGACTAAAAAGTTATTACAGAGATATGACGGGGTCGGAAGCGTCATAACTACTAGTCAGGATGTTGTCTTTGATCTTGGCAAAGAGGGCTTTGTGGAACACGTAGTGGACAAGTAGCTTACTATAATGCTGATTTAGTCAAGAAGTTAGACTTATGACGGTTTCGAGAAACGGGCCCCTGGCCGATTTAATTTTGATCTCCACCACACCGTACCAATTACCCCCCTAGGAAAATTACACCCCGACAAAAAAATTATTCTTTTATTAAAACCAACTAATTATCAGAGTAGACTTCACCTTTAATGGGTAGGGGGGATGGAGTAATTGTCCTCAGGGTGGTTTTCCTTGGTTGATCTTGAAGGGGGTAATTTTTAGTGGGGGTAATTGTCCAGGGGGAGGGGGTAATTTTCTGGGGGGTAATTATTATCCTTGGGGGTAGTTTTCCGTGGGTTAATTATCCTGGGGGTGATTGTCCAGGGGGTAATTGTCCTGATACGGGTTGAACTGGATACCCCCTGTCTGACCTTGTATAGTGTTCTGTATATATATGTTCTTGGTTGCGTTTATCGTCCAATTTTTTGCGTAGAATCGGCCTTTTCAAACGTCTTTCAGGCAAATTTTTAAGGCGATAAACGCAAAGCCTTTTTCAAAAGTCTTTAGATATGGGCATATTGTAACGCCGAAAAAAGTTTTGAATGTGACATACAGCTAGAATCACGTTTCTGAGACATGATAAACGCAAAGCTGTTTTGAACCCCACATACAAATCGGACCTTCCCATGCTAATCTGCTTCCCGGGTCAACCGGCGCAAAGCAGCTGCACAGAGACAAGGCCTTTATTTTGAATCGTGAAGAGACGATAAACGCGACATCCTGAAAATCACGTTCGTCTCTCTAGTGGGGTTCGATATGTACATATCACTCATCCTCATTTGTCAGTATGGAAAAAAAATATATTGAAGGCTGTAGCTTTCAGTCATAATGGAGCTAAAAAAAAAGAATACTACAATGCCAATTTTATGGTTAGGACAATAACTATTGTTTTGTTCCATTTATCCCCCCTCTTTCTTTATCTCTGTCTCTCTATCTCTCTGTCTCTCTCTTTATTAATAGGAACAGTAGTGCATGAACTTATCTTGAACCATGACTGATGGTAATAATAACCACAAAAAGAAAAACCCTGCTTGGTGAAACCTTAAGTATGTCTTTGTAAACTTGATTGCACCATATTAGGCCAATTTATTATCACTTTTTGGTCTTCTTTAAATTTTGTTTCAGGCCTGCATAAAAGGAGGAATAAGCAGGAACCCAGCTTCACCCAAGGCTGAATGGAACTGGACGGTTTGTGTACTAGGCCTACGGCAATGACTGGCCCTGTCAACCATATGCCTACAGGAACCGGGATATTCCTGTACTAAGTCAATGGGAATGACAGAATTCAGTAGTCAAAGGATTAACAGCTTATGAGGCCAACGGGTAGAGCAGGTCAATTCAGTCAATAAAGGTGTCCAAATAGATTCAAAGGTTTCTACAAAGAAGTTGGATGTATGTATGTTGATATTGAGATGAACATATGCTAGTTAGCACTCTATAGGGTACACTGCTTTGAAGACAGTGGACCTACAATAGCTAGCTATAACATCAGAAACTACATGAAATTGATCAGGATATAGGCATCAGAAGAGGTGAAGCAGTTACTACGGTGAAGTAGCAAGTGAGCTGAAAACAGGATGTACCAGTACTGTCATCAAAAATGGGTTCAACACGTCTAAGACAGTGAAACTAGCTTCAAAGGCTGCTTGCTGGCAGGGAGAGACTGCATTACATTGGTCAGTGTAGAGGTTTCAAAGAGATACAGAGGTTTCTATGTTGAATTTGCATGTGTGTCAAAAACAGGATCTACCAAATGAGTGCTTTCATTCCAGACTGCATGCATACTGCACAGGCATTAAGTGACTGAGGAAGCTGCTGTAATCACGAACGGATGATTCCGATGATTCTGATATTTGAACGAGACAACCGTACATGTTTTTTGTGAAGGTTGATAACTTCAATAGTTATGTTACATTCATGCACGACATTTGATTTGGTGACTGCACTGTTGAATACCATAAAATGGGGAGGTTATCCATTTTCAAGTGTTTGTGCAAGCCATTCATTCTCTGTCGAACAAAGTCTGCTTCTCTCTGTCGCAGTCAAAAGTGGAGGAAATTTCTTCTTGCCGTGTTTGCCGTCTACTTTATGACGTTCTGCATTGTCCTGCCAATCCTTTGCCGTGACTTGCCGTTGACAAAATACTATCGCCTCAGGCAGGATGCTACCAAAAAAGCCAAAGATATCAATTGCATCAATGCTGACAATGCCGAGAAGCGGTTAGCCAGGATGTCGAAGGATCCGACAAAGCAGCTGTATGAGGATTCGATGAGGAAGGGCAAGCTCAGGTTTGTGATCGTTGCTCAAACTATCCCAAGGCTTGCAAGGCCGTCTCCTCGCTATCTTACCCAGCTAATGGTTGCCTTACACGATATCCTGCAGGAGTCTGGAGGCATTGAAGAGACCGCACTGTTCATATGCAACACCAAGAGACCTTCTACTAGTGAACACAAGGAAGCCTTGGCTCTGTCTGAATACTTCCCGATGGTGCAAACGTCGCTCGGTTCAGAGCTTGATCCGTATGAGCGCGAGAAGGAGGACTACCTCTTCTGCCTATGCGAGGCACAGAAACTTTCTTCTGAATATGTCATCCTTCTCCAAGATGATGCTCTTCCTCACTCGGACTTCTACACAGTCTTGGATTATGTTCTGAAGCATAGAGTTGAAACGCAGATCCATCAAGGCGAGCGACATTCAGACCGGGATGAATGGGTGTGGCTTAAACTCAACTTTCCAAACTCCCTTGCCAAGTATGAACGCAACTACTACTTTGCCTTAGAATGGATTGCCGTTAGCCTTATAGGAGCATCAGTTTTTGTATTCATCATGTCATTTATGCTGTCCTTCTGTTGTGGAATGAATACTGACAAACAAAAAATAGCGGTCCTACCACGGTTCCTTGTGGGATTTGCATACTGCATGTTGTTTACATGGCTTCTGGGTAGACCTTACGTTACCCTTCCACTGACTCTCTCTAAATCCTTCTACAGGCTTGGCCCAGGGACATCCTGCTGCTTGCCGGCTGTCCTGTACCCGCAAATGCAATTGCAAGGCATCATCAATTTCCTTGAAACGGTCAAACTAGACAGTAAAAATCCATTGGACTTTGCTTTGGACGACTATCGGGCCCAAAGCAAACTTCGTCAGTTCTTGATCAATCCAAACCTATTTTCTCATATAGGCGTGGTTTCAGCTTTACATGGTAAATCCAATTCCCGGGTGGCTGAGAATTATTTATTTGTTGTAAATAACATGAGAACTCCTTTTTCAAATTGGTTTATACAAGACTAAATACTGTAAAACAACTTAGCAGCCAACAATTTCTATTTTAGAGGAAGGATTCCCATTTGTCAGCGTTCAAACTGATGTTATGAACCCTATGGGGTATGGGGTAGTCGGCAAACTCCATTGATGTTTTGAAAGGGCACTGCGCTTTATTGTATGTTATTACCCGCAGAATACTGAGCACACGTGGGACCTTCGCTGTGCATGGCTTCTGTTTTCACCCCCACTTCCTATTCATTTAGTATACACACATAAAAAAGTGGCACAGTGGTACTGCAACAGATGTGCACAAGCTTTGAGTTATCAACATCATTAGTTCTATCACTAATATAAACCATGGACTTACAAACATCATCCCTATTTAACCCATTGCAATTCAGAGTTTCTTCTCTTCTACATTTATACATTTTCCCTCCTCAAATTGGCAGCAGTTAATCTCATAGTGATTTTTTTATTTGAAAGTGCCTTTTATACTGCAATTTAGAGACTAAATAATTAGTTACAATTAAATCATTGTTATTTGAGAATGGCACAACGTCCTGCATTGATTTTTGTTTGCTCTTTCTGCTCATGTGTTGTTTAATTCCTAGCAATTCGAGTCATATGATAATGCAAAAGTGTCACTAAAAGGAAACTACACTGCTAATGCTATGGGTTAACTTAAACATGACATGTACAGTATATGTAACATTAGGTGTACTGTTATTTTTTATGTTAGCTTTGTATTTATAACTTTTTGTTAAATGAGGAAAGGTTTGGAAACATTGTACTGGATATTTATGTATACTTTCTATTTCACAACTCTAAACCATGTAAAATGTATTATATTATTGAATATTGAATTGTATACTGATTTCTTGCCAAAATTACTGTTCTGTTGGAAATGAAAAAATAAACTGCAACTCGTCACATCATTGCCCAACAAAATTATTGCTATGAACAGATGCTTATTTTTTTAAAGGGAGAGAGGAGGAAATAACCTTTGTGCATAGATATAGGGTATTTTTAAAGAATATTTCTTCACAATTGTGCATGTCTGTTAAATAAAAAGAATAAATAGTTCCAATAAAATATTGAATATTGTAATTTACAGTTGTATCTGTCTGTACATTTTTGTTCATCTTGCTCTGCTTTTCGCTCATCTTTATTTCCTTTATGCGTTTCCTTTCAAGTTTTCTCACTTTCTCAGTTTATCTTGTCTACTCTTTGTTTTCTACAGATACTTTTCTCTCCTTGTGTTTCATTTTCAGTGAATTTCAACCTTTTCCTATTTTACTCTTATTTTCCCTTCTCTCTTCCTTTCAATCTACATGTACTTGTACCTGACCACACACACCAATGTCTATGGGATAAAAATTGATGTGTGAGAGAGAGAGAGAGAGAGACAGAGAGACAGAGAGAGAGAGAGAGAGAGAGACAGAGAGAGAGAGAGAGAGAGAGAGAGGGAGAGGAAGGGGGAATGTAACAGGAAAGAGAGGGATAAGATAAAAAATAAATGAAGAGAAAATGGAGGAACAAGAATGAATTGAAGAAAAGCTAGTACCGGTATTGGACGAGACAAAAATTGACCAGATTTAAATAATGTGTTGTAAGAAGAGAAAAATAGTAAATATTTTAATTTTTGATTGTCTCCACTATTTCAGTTTCCCATCTGCTTTCTCTTTCTTTTCCTTTTACCCTCTCATTTCTCAGCCTTCTCTCCCTATTTTTTCTTCCGTTACTTTCCCTTTCTTCCATTCATTCTCCCTTTCTTTCTGTTCTCCTCTTCCAGTAGTTTCCCACTTTCATCCTCTTGTTCTCCCTCTCTTTCTTCCTCATTTATCCTCTCATCCCTCCCTTTTTTCCGATAGTTTCACTCTTTCATCCTTTCTCTATCTCTCTTTTTCTTCCTCTTTCCCTCTCTTTCTTCCACTAGTTTCCCTCTTTCTTCCTCTCATTTCTCACCCTCTTTCCCATCTCTTTCCTCCTCTCTTTCTGGAGAAGGGAGACAATATGATATGTCAACTCACATAAAACACCCAAATGCATATTTCTTGTTATAATACAATTTTTTTTTTGGAACTACATTTCATACCAATTTGTAACATGTGACTTGGAAATTAATGGATCATGTACAACAAACAAAATCAAGCAGTCTTGACAATTAACACACAATAATTATCTAAAATTAATGTTTGGGGGCATGTGAGATACAATGATATACAAGGGCGGGATGAGGATCCTCTGAGGATCCCTGTTTGTGTCAAGATCTGTGTGATCCTTGTGTGTGACCCCTGGGAGGGATGGGATTTATCAGAACCTCCCCCAAACAAGAAAACAAAAAATGTTTTAAAGGAAAATCCAACCCTAACAGCAAGTTGCTGTAGAAGAAAGCATAAAAGTTAGTGAAGCAGATCTACATGTAGGTGAAAGTTCAAACAAAGTCGGAAACACAGTAATAAAGTAAAGATTTTTTTAGTTGTAATCGATCTACATGTACGTAAGAGAATTTCAAATTGGCTGAATCTTTAATGTCACTGAGATGTAGTGGCGGACAACTCTCCTACTTGTTCCAACACAAACAATTCGTAAAATGTCAATCTTTATTAAGTTTAAGAGTGCCCTAAGGGAGAAGGCACTTGGGAGAAAAACAGTAATTAATGATATCTTTTACACAACAAACGGGAGAGTTATCCATGATTACGTCACAATCCACTGACCTACTTGCCAATTAGAGATTCGCATCTAGATTTATTAATTATATATTTCAAACTTTCACCATTCTTTTGATGAAATAAAGCCTGGAGCAATCTAATCATTGCCGGAACAAATGTTGGATCACCTTACGAATAAAAGAAAATGCATTAAAAGAGTATACATTTTGTTAATCCAAAATATACTTGCATTTACAGGGAATGGTACATAAAAAGAAAAAAAACTAAACAGCATAACAAATTATAAGTTTATTAGAAGTTGCTTGAACTAAACAAAAATATATGTAATAACTAATAAATAACAGACTAAATAGACAGGACTGCTCAGAATGTACATATTGTACACTGATTATAATACAGACTATGGCCAGTTACCGGTATTGTTTCTAAATGATATACATTAACTTTACAAAGGGTTGTCTTCCTAAACCCCAAGAGCAAAATCACTGCTTGCTTGACTAGTTACGAAGATGTGGTGGTACAAAACAATAATGATACCTGGAGGGAGGCTGGAGGGGTAGTAGTTTTCCCTGTATCTCAGAGTAAAACATAATATTCTGTTCACAGGAGCTCTTTTAGAATAAGTGTTGTATAAGTGTGATTTACTCACAATGGTAATTAAGTATTTGTTGTTCTTATCAGAGCTCTTTTAAAGCTTACCAGAGTTAAATCGCTCACTGCTCGTCTGGTCCTACATATTTTTTTTGAAGCTGTATCTGTTTCCAAACAAGCATTTTCCATACCTACTACTACGTTCCATCTAGAGAAAAAAATGTTGGTTGATTGCTTATATGAAGACATGGAACTTGACAATGTGGGATTGTGTTGCCAGTGTTCATTTCAAAACAACTGATTTTGAAACCTTTACTATCCACAGACCAAAATTGCTGGTTGCTGCATGAATCAATAGCGATATTTGGTGGAGTAGTCTTTGGGTGACACCACCAAACCTCGACCTTTCCTTGCACCTCTGTACACAGTTTCCACAATATCAATGACCTCCTGTTCGTCATCTATAGGCCAGTTGATCTTATTGTTGTTACCCGTACCAAGATCTATCATTATATGCTTGTTCCTGAAGAAGTACATCATTGTGCACGGGTCGTACAACTCGTACATCTTGTTGAAGTCTGGCACTTCCGTGATGTCCACCAGGTACACCACAGCATAGTTTTTTACCTTGTCGCAGATCCTGTACAGCGTCTCGTCCATTTTCATGCATGTCGGGTCCCAGTCGTGACCGAAGCGGATGACGACGACGCGATCCTCCTCGCCGAGAATGGCCTGGTCGACCTGCCAGCCGTTGTGGAGATGGCTCAACATATAAGACATCTTGATTTAGTTGTTGAGTCTCCTGTGATTCTCCAGAAATAGAAAGGGAAAGTCGATCCCCTTTGACGCTTTAGTTACCAAAACCAAGTGGACGCTTTGTAGAAAATTATGAATGGTTGCGCCGACTACAGCTAGTACGTTTTTTTTTTCTCTTGGTACTGATCCTAACTTATGATGCAACTAGCCCAAGTCCATCTAGTGGGTTTTCTAAGCATTTATTCCAGATCTCTGAAAGTGGACGATCTCAGAGCCCACTATTCTTGTATTAGTTGTAGGTCACAACCTGGAAGTAAGATTAAGAAGAAAGAGCATAAAATGGGTAGTTATCACAGAGATCAAATTATATATTTTTTCACTGCAAATGATCTTAGGGTCTAGTTTGTATTTTGTAATGAAAGCTGAAGGCAGAAAAGATAATTGAGGCCCCATCTTGATTAGGCATCACTTCATTCACTTGATCTTAATCGATATGGAAGTCATGGAAGAAGCTCACTAACATAAACAACAAAACACCTTTTTTTCTTCGCTAAGACTTTCGGCTTAACTGCAGCTCGGAATATCCCGCACATTTGAGCCACCAATCAGAAGAGTCTAGCTAGCTAGCTAAACCTGCGCAAGCGCACATGGTAACCGTTAGGGTAACCAAGGCAATAGGGTTATAATAATCATGCAAACCCACCTTTCATCAACCCATCGTTAGCTCAATCGGTAAGGACAGCGTAATATAACGTTGGAGTTGTGGGTTCGAATCTCAGTATTTATTCCGTTCTGTTTTTTTGTTTGCCTTTATAAATAGTGAGGCAAAGCAATATCAAAGTCCAATTGTTTGTGACCTCTTTCCAAGCTGTTAATGACATAAAACATATTATTATCATTATCACTATCAGCCAAGCTAGCTAGCTAGACTCTTCTGATTGGCGGCTCAAATGTGCGGGTAAAGCTGTTCCAGACTTTCTTATGACTTTACGTGTACCAGACAGTGAATTGGGCGCTAGTGTACTTTCGTATCCATTTTTAGAACCGTAACTCAGGCGTGGAGATACCCTAGGAAAACATAGGCCCACCCAAAATCAAGTAAATCTTCATCAATTCTTCAAATAATGGTCATGATTTAAAAGTCGCTATGTTTCTTACCTGTTTTGTGTCAATTTTCTTATCTACATTTGTATTTTGGAGTATTTTTCCTAAAAATGAAGACTTATAATATACACTGGAAGCTCGACAGCTGGAGACGGCTTTCTTCCAGAAGCTTTGGTATTTAAGGTATTCAAGGTATACACTTTCTCACGGGATTCACGGCAAACTGCTGCACAATACAATTGCATGTTACCGTACTGACGGTGGGCATGGTGGGGTGCGGCCGCGTGCGTGAAGTGAGCGACTGTGATGATGAATTGCTTAGATTAATTCAATGAGGATCTGAAATTACAGTCGCTAACTTCAAGCACGCGTGCCCGCACCCCACCCCACCGTCGGTACGGTACTGGGTATGCAATTGTATTGTGCAGCAGTTTGCCGTGAATCCCGTGAGAAAGTGTAGTCTATATTATAAGTCTTCGTTTTTAGGAAAAATACTCCAAAAAAGATAAGAAAATTGACACGAAAGGGGTAAGAAACATAACAAATTTTAAATCATGACCATTACTTGAATAATTTATAAAGATTTAGTTGATTTTTTGGTATGTTTTAAAACTTTTAGTAGGCCTAGGGAGTAGGGTATGTCCACGCCAGAGTTACGGCATACGGGTCAAAAAATGGATACGAAAGTACACTAGCGCCGTGAATTGCATGTCACGAACTGCATGGGCCAAGGCCCAAGCATCTCAAACTCAAAGTTTAACGGTCAAGATTTACTAATTCAAATAATTCAATAGTAATTCACTAATTCAGTAATTGGGCTAAATTAAGCCAACAGGCAACACAAAGGCAACAGTCAACACGTAACACCACACATGACTTTGTCCTAGTCTACTACTACTAGTACTAGTACTGAGTCTTAGACCAACATTTAACACTAATAATAACAGATTCTTTGCCACTGAAAGAGCTTCTATTTCCCTATCTGATATTCATCTGCCACCAATTAAATCACAAAATGATGGCAAGTTAAGGCAACAAAGCCAACATTATCAGACGAGGTGTGGTAACGTAGCTAGTGCCCTCGCTCCGATCGAGCTGACCGTGCCATGCCATGCCATCGATATACGCCAGCGCTAGAGCGCTAGGACTCGACGGGAAAAGACCTCCAGTCTGTAATAATTCTGTGGCGATTTTGACTATCTACACAACTTCCTTTGTATTATTGATACGTGGATTTAATGAACGATATCTAAATAATAATGGTTCAAATTAAGCATTGATATGCAAAATTTCAAGTACCAATATTCACTTACAGTCTTCGTTTCCTGAGAACACCAGAAAATAATAAATTCTAGAAGTTCTGATCCGTAAATCCGTCTGTTTTTATTAATTCAGCGATCGAATCTGAAACGTTTGGAAGTCGAGACTGTTAAAACTTGAGATGGCGCTGTTGATCTTAATTCTAACGTGCTACGTGTATAAACGTATAAATGACGTGGTGATTTGAGTTTGATATTGATTTTTTAAATTGTTTATAGATAAAACCTAACCGCAAATTAAATAATTTCCATCTTGTATTCCAGTAAACGTGTCCTCCGTTCCCTTTTATTCCTTCTCCCGTCCTCCTCCTCCTCTTTCCGTTCCTGCCTCTTTACCTCCCGAATTATATTAATTTTTTTCTGTTTCTTCCATTATTATACCTATAATTGATGTCTCTTAGCTGCCAGCTCCAGTATATACATTTAACAAATATTTACCTTCGCCAAGACTCCCCAATATTTTTGGGGAAATTACCCCCTCCGCCATAGGCCCCTATAATTTTCCTTTTTTTTCTCCAGAAAAAAATCCATTAAATGGCATATTGTGCTTTAATTAATGTTCCTTACAACAGTAATTGTGGTAGGCCGAATTGAAGACAAAAAAACTTATTTGGGCTTTCCCCAAAAAATATTAGAAATTACTTCAATATGTGGATCTAGTTTCTCATCATACCTGAAATTATTTGATTTATGGGGCATATTGGATAACTCGATCTTGCTTGTCTCGGCCGTCTTTCTCTCTCTCTCTCTCTGACTCGATCTAGAATTCTAGCCCCCGGCCCTAGTGGCATTGTCTATGTCCTGTTTACTTTTTATGCACATATAGTGCTATGTTAAATTATTAATATTTATGTCTTATGTAATTTTATATATATATATATATATATAATAATTTGTTATTCTCATGTGTGATTCATGTTAATACACGTTTATTTGACACTTTGTATTTTCATGGAAACAGCCAAATTAATGAATGGTTTTCACTGATACCAATTGTACTTTGATGTTTGTGCATGGCAAATAAAGTAAACTGAAAATGAAACTATCCAGGTATTTTAATAATTATAATTATGCTACAATGTGGAAAATATTCATAAAAAGAAAAAAATATTTAAACCAGCAGATGCAGATCGAGCTAGCAGAAAGAAAGAAGGAAAAAAAGACAGAAAAAAGGAAGGAGAGCAACAAACATAAACAGATCTAAATAAATGAATGAGTGAAATAGAAAGAAATAGAAAGAACGAAGGAAAGAAAGGAAGGGAGAGGCATAAACAAAACCAAGTACATCTGTTTTATGATATTCATCAAATGATTTTATTAGTCATTTCTACAGTATTCGTTTTTATACAAATGGGCACTGTTTCATGAAATCGTCACAAGTGCAAGTTCACCGAAATTCTTCAAATACATGTAATAGAATGAAAATTGTGAAGCAATGCTCTGCATGCATTACATGAAGAAAAAAAATCAGTTGATAATACAACAATGATCTGATAGAAATATGGACAATTTATGGACAATATCAAGGTGTTTTAACATTATAGAAATCACTGGAAAATGCTGTAGTCTGATACGAATACCATTCTAATTTTTTTTCATTGCATCTGCCAATATTTGATATATTACAATTCAACTCACATGTATTCATCATATTACTATCTTTCAACCATTATACACATAATATATCACTATCAAAATTTGAGATTTATGTACAAACAAAATGTACAAACAAAATATACGGATTGGAAAAAGAAATGCACAGTATACCAAATTTACATCACTTTGTATGCATTGCATACGTTTTCATCAGCGCTAGAATAAAGAGTTTATTGATAAAACAGACCATGAGGAAAAACATTTCAACTAGTTCACTCGATCCCAACACAGATTCACCTTCACTGACTAATTACTGATGATGTTGTATATTCATGAGGAGGCGCGATGGCTCAGTGGTCAAGCAGTGCATTGGCTCGTAACCAGGAGGGCCGCCCGGGTTAAAAACCAAGTCAATGCACTCACGTTCCCTTTGGTAAGGCATTAATCCTCACTACCAAGTCCCTTGGAGAGGACTTAAGCTGTCGGTCTCCTGATCATTTATTACAGGCATATACACGCTTTCTTAACAGTCAGGTAAAACAATGATTTATCATCGATCATTCAAATTTTGGGTCATCATTGAACAATGTATATACAGATATAATCGACAAATAAAATGTAAATTAAATGCCTTTATATTAAAAATCATGGGGAAAATACATGGTCTGTTATGTCACATGCAGGTAAATTCCATTCTAGCATACGTATAAAGTACCCCACCCCCCCCCCAACAACAACAAAAAAAGAAAAGGGAAGAAGAAGAAGAAACAAAGAAAGAAGAGATGCCATATTGTA
Organism: Mesocentrotus franciscanus; assembly: GCA_037976565.1. NCBI lineage: Eukaryota > Metazoa > Echinodermata > Echinoidea > Camarodonta > Strongylocentrotidae > Mesocentrotus > Mesocentrotus franciscanus. The sequence continues at coordinate 2,717,303 of CP137684.1, read as the reverse complement.
AATGAAGATTCTTTTTCTTTCCTTCTTTCCATTACAGCGCATAAGAACATATTTGTGTTATGCACTATACATCTATAAGTATGGCATATTATCATTATAACTATTATTATTATTATTAAAGAAATTTACATGTAAGATAATCAATTGCCATCTTTTCAACCAATGCAGTATCAAAGATATAAAGCAGTATACAATTAATCCATATATATCTGATATCAGAATTCTACACTCATACCTTCATAAAAACTATTCAATTCTTATATGCTCACTGCCCTTCAATGGCAGTCTCTAATGCCTAATCAATGAATGCCTATTTCAAACATTGAAGAATATTGTACAATCTATTTCAAAATGCCACTACAATTACGTATTGCAATCCATATATACATATCATGCATCTTTGCAGTTTTAATATTTGATACAAGATAATATTTATTACACATTCATCTTGTGAAGCTAATATGAAACCAAAAAACATTGCACAACACTCCCATCTCATTACACATGAATGTTAGTCTAGGAGTAATACAGTCAAACTAGCTACTTTAGTGACCACCTGTATAGAAAGACCACCTGCCTATAAACACCACATTTGTTTACCTTGAGCAGAGTTTTTGCATTGAAACCTGTGATAAAAGAACCTGCACATAAAGGCCACCTGTGCAGAAAGACTGCCTTTGATGTCTCCCTCTAGTGGTCTTTTTATACAGGTTTTACTGTATTTGGAAATTCATTTGGGTAAAGAAAATTGAACCAATAAAAGGAAAGCAAAAAAGATACCTTTTTTAACACTTCATATTCTAGACAAATAATCTTCCTGGGCCACATATTGTATTAATCATCGGACACATGTAAGTATACCAAAGCCTTCAAGATTATTTGACTATTTCCAGTGCAAGATTAATCTATACCAGCGTTAGGTTTTGATCGAGGTAATCAAGACCAGAAATGGGTCATGTTGCAAAGTCACTGTGTTGCACAAGGCAATTCTTCAGTCACTTGGTGCCTATTGTTTTGTGCAAACCAACAGCCATGCAGAGATATGAGGAAAGCAACACAAGTGTTAATATGGCAGTCAAATTTATCGAGCTGTTTGTAAATATACATGTATTTATATTTCCTAATATTTTACTCAAACTCTAATAAAAATGGGTGGATTCATATTCCTGAAGTAATTGTGTGGAAGCAATAGAGAGAGGCTGCAGAGGTACATATGCATCGATGTATACTGTAAAGTTGCATGCAGCATGCATTGTGTCACATGACCTCAAATGGTAATTTGTAACGTTCACAGTAACGTTCTAATTAAGGAGCTGAAACAATGAATCTACCCAGAAAAATCCACTTCTGGACAAGGGCACCAACTTCCATTACCGCTAACGGTATATTTAGATTATGGTGTTTCTGGAGAAGCGCATACCTGGAGGTGATTTGTTAGACCCAGAAAATAACAATTAAATTTTTTTTTGTAGAAACACATCGAAAGATAAGTCCATTCTTCGGTTTATTGCCGTTTGGTCTACAAAAAATTTGTCTACTACCCAATTGGTCTATTCCCATATGGTCCTACACCCAGCCTGTCTACTATCAACATGGTCTAAAAATCATTTTGTCTATTTATCATTTGGTCTAATGACTATTTAGGCTAATAGTCATTTGGTCTAATTTCCATTTAGCCTAATCTCCATTAAGTCTTACTACCCATTTGGTCTATTGTTCATTTAGTGTAATTCCCAGTCGGTCTAATTCCCAGGTTGTCTAGTGCCCATTTTGTTTACTATCCATATATGGTCTAAAAATCATTAAATCATATTTGATAATAATCATCAAATATAGATGTGTCTCTCTGGATCACTTGTCTTATGGTGCTGGGAGAGCCAGGGCTGGTGGTCCAAACGGGTCCACCTGATCAGAAAAACAAAAATAAAAACACCATGTTATAAATTAAGTATTTATACAGGCACTTCCTGATATAATATCGCTCAAGGCGCTACATTGTAATATGGTAATAATACTCCAGTGTTATCTTAACACAAAAAAAAACAATGTCAGACATGTAACATCAAGTTACCCAGTAACTCTTGGTAAAAAGGAGCTGCTTGATTCTCCTTTGAGAAATAAATTGAGACAACTGATAGTTCTATGGAAAAATGGCAAAACTGTGGTAATGTTGCCATTATTGACACAATGATTGGTGATAGATGGGTATCAGTCTATCAGACAGGGAATAGAAGCTATTACAGTGGTCAGGATACTGTATGAACTAAATGGAAGAACAGTGACATTCTGAAAATGCTTGTAACACCAATACTACTACTACTACATGTACTACTACAAATAATATTAATACTAAAATGTCTACATGTTTACCCAGGGTAGCCTCATCAGTATTTATACTGTTCTCCCTGAGGGCCCTGCAGTCATATGTTTATACTGAAAAGGGCTACCATAAAACTAGTTATATGTACTTTTGTAAATTTTTGGTGCGCTTACAGCAGGATTTAAAAAAAAGCATACTTAACAATACTACACAAACGCTTCACAATTTTTATACCTTGTAATAAATTGCTAAATAAGTGAGTATGTTTAGGACCTCTGTTGCGTACTTGCCATTTATTTAGTACACACACACAAAGAAAAATATGTGGTAAACCAGCATTGTAATATATATGTGAAAAAATCTAGATCATTACCTCAATGCTGGGATGTGTATTAGCTGTTATCATGATATCTGTAGCTGACTCTCCGTCTCTCTTACGAGCTCTTGACCAGTTAGCCTTCACCTCAACTTGATTCCTGCTTCCTGAAGACATATAGAATAGAATAAAGAAAAATGGAAACAGACATTTTATAAAAACTGTAAAAACACTGAATGTTCTAGAGATCAATATTATAGATATTGACTGGTAGGGAATGTATTACATTTTTTGACTGCCAAGGGGAGTTGTATTATCCCAAGGGGTTATATTTTCATGAAACGCGCAGCACTGAGGGAATGTTCTGTTACACATCTACCAGTCAATATCTGTTTTATTAGATAGCCTTGATTACACTTTGTTATATAAAATTAAGGGTAGTTGTGATCTCAAGTATTTTTTTTTGGTCTTGAGCTGCCCAGCGTTCTGCGACAAAAGCGCGCAGCGAAGACAATGCAAACAATGGGTATGTGCTAGTGCGCGCAGGGATACAGTATGACGCAAACATATACTCATTTTAAATGACCGGGAGTGAAATATGCTAACTTAGATCCTTGCAGTCCATATCACATGATGAGCTGTTGACCAATCACAACTCTGTATCTCTAAGAGCTCTCTAATATATTAGATATGAACTAAAGAATTCAAAACGTTAAGAGTAATGTTAAATTTTACTGACGTTGCAGTCCAACCTTGAAATATAAAATCACTTGGGACATTCTTACCCTGGTCACTGGATTCAATTTCAATTGTAGATTTTACAGAGAACATTCTCCACTCTCTTGTGGAGCATTCCAGCCATTAATTCACCTGTTTCCAAGTGCACTGATGTTAATCCACTCATAATGACATTCACATTCTACTGGGTACCCATCTGTCTCCTGGATGGAGAGGGTCAATGTACATCAAAATACCTTGCTCAAGGACACCTACCTTTAGCGCCTTTGAAGGATTCCTTGTAGGACACACACAACACCTCGTCCCTCGTGACATCATCAAGGGATGTTACAGCGCCCCCTGTGTTGGTGTAGAGCTGAGTGGCCGTCTTATGTAGACCTAGTTTAAGGGTAGCCTCCTTGAGGATCTCTTCTACCGACGAACCCCATACATACTGGGCCTTGTCCTCACTAGTGCCATTCTTGTATACCATCACTCGTTTCTAGGAGAGGAAGATAATTAATGATCCATTGCCCATTAGCATCTCTGTGTACATGTAAAAGTGTTACGTGTATGGTCTAGTAGATGAATCACTGGGCTGGGCATTTATTTCTTAATCAAATTCCTCAAACATTTGCGACTGGTTCTTATTTTAACCAAGAAAATTTAGCCTGCTCTACACCCAAATTATACATTTCCATACTACTACCATCTTGTACTCTTGCTAACTCCCACTGTCTTTCTCTCTCCTTATCTCATTTCCCCCTGTCTGTTTGTCGGTCTGTATGTCAGTCTGTCTGTCTCTGTCTCTATCCTTATCTCAATTTCCCCTGTCTGTTTAGTCTGTCTGTATGTCTGTCAGTCTCTCTCTCCTTATCTCATTTACCATGTCTGTATGTCAGTCTGTCTGTCTGTCTCTCTCTCCTTATCTCATTTTCCCCTGTCTGTCTGTCTGTCTGTCTGTGTCTCTCTCTTATCTCATTTTCCCTGTCTGTGTCTCTCTCTTATCTCATTTCCCCCTGTCTGTCTGTCTGTCTGCCTCTCTCTCTCTCTCCTTATCTCATTTCCCCCTGTCTGTTTGTCTGTCTGTATGTCAGTCTGTCTGTCTCTGTCTCTATCCTTATCTCAATTTCCCCTGTCTGTTTAGTCTGTCTGTATGTCTGTCAGTCTCTCTCTCCTTATCTCATTTCCCATGTCTGTATGTGAGTCTGTCTGTCTGTCTCTCTCTCTCCTTATCTCATTTCCCCCTGTCTGTCTGCCTCTCTCTCTCTCTCTCTCTCTCTCCTTATCTCATTTTCTCCTGTCTGTCTGTCTGTGTCTCTCCTTATCTCATTTCCCACATCTGTCTACCTGTCTATTTGTCTCTATCTGTCTCTCCCTCCTTATCTCATTTTTATGTCTACCTGTCTGTCTGTCTGTCTGTCTTTGTCTGTCTCTCTATCTCATTTCCCCCTGTCTATCTCTGTCTCTGTCTCTCTTTGTAATTTGATAAATTTTTCTTACCTTAGTAGGTTGACTGTAGAGTTTGCGACTGGAATCGATGATAGGTTTGGTTGACGTGTTAGGATCCCTTGATTTCTGATGTGCTTTCACTTCAGAAAGATGATTCTAAAGAAAAGAAAAATGAAGAGCAAATTACAAAGAACTCCTGAACGAGACAATACAAAATAATTTGTACTGACTATCTTTAAATCCTTGGATTCTTAAACTTGCACTGTATTACATAATATTATGTAGTATATTGTATATATGTAACATAGTAGTATTATTATCAATATAAAACAATTCACATTTCTTTCTTACCTCAAGTTGGTTGACCTGTATACTCTTTCTGACCTCTGTCACACTGGGTTTGGTCCAACCTCCTTCAACTAAGACAGGTTCATCTGGGCTCAGGGTTGGTACGTACTCAGGTCCGCTTTGTCCTGCAGTTCTCCTCCCTATGAAGGAAAACAAATAAATATACAGATGAAGCTCCATTTTGTAGAGGTGTTGTGGTCGAGTGGATATGTCACACGACTGTGGATCACAAGCACCGCGGTTCGAGACCCGCCGCGGCACTAATGTCCTTTGGCAAGACATTAATCTACATTTGCCACACTTGACCCAGGTGAGGTAAATGAGTACCTGGAAGGATAATTCCTTGAAATGCACTGTGCGCTGATAACGGCTGCCGGAGCGAAAGCTAGGGTAATAATTTCCAAAGCTCGTTGGAAGCGCATAAGGACGTTATATCATGTGTTATGCGCTATACAAGAACGGATTATTATTATTTTACTTCTAATGATTCCCTATAGATTAAAAACATAGATGAATTATTGATAAATCACTGATTCAAACATTTCCAATCTATGATAACTTTGAGGGGCATTTGTTTGAACTTTTTATTCATCTTCTTGTTGATACCGTCTCACTTCAACAGCTTTCCATATCCGACCGTGAAGGGAAATCCTGTTAGGAGCAAGAAGGGCATTGAATCATATGTACTTTAATGCAGAGTTAGTGCCTTCCTGGCTCTGTCTGATCAGATGAAATACTGTTACAAAATGACATATTTATAAAGGAAAATGAAGAACAATTTTCCACACCTACATGAACTACGTCTAAAGAAAGGGAGTACAGCCATTCAAGACAATTTACCTTGCATCTGTCTGAGAACATGTTTCTCTTTCTCCAGCTCTAGCATGACCTTTGCCCTCTCTTCTCTCAGTTCTGCTTTGAGAGCACGTGCGTAGTCTACCTCTGTGGAAGAAATGAGAGAAGAAAGTATTCAAGAATAGTTCTTATCTTCCCATACATATCTTTATTTCTGAGACATACACTTACATTCCAATAGTTCTCTCTTTTGTTGTAATCATCCCTTAGAATGCACGATGGCTCAGTGGTAAAGCAGTGGTCTTGTAACCAGGAAATCCCCAGGTTCGCAACCAAGTCGATGCACTAGAGCCCTTTAGTAAAGTATAAATCCTCATTACCAAGTCCCTCAGAGAGGACTTAAAGCCGTCAGTCCCCTGGTTGCTCACTTACGTGCACGCACATGCTTTCTCAGCAGTCAGGTAAAATCAATCCCAAATCACATGTGCTCATGATCCCTTGCTCTATCCCTCCTTAGAACACTCTTTCTTTCTCTCTCTCCCTCTCTCTCTGTGTTAAATAAAGTCCTCCATCCCTCCCTCTCTCTATCACTCTCTCGAATTCTATTGTCCCATCAGTCTGTCTGCCTGTCTGTCTCTCACTCTCACCCTCTCTCATACTTACGTTCTGGTGGTTTGAATGGTTCTCCCTGTGACACCCAGACCTTGACCGGTTGTCTGTTCAACAACTCTCTCTCTCTCTCTCCTTCTTGCTCTCTCACATTCTATTGTCCCATCAGTCTGTCTGCCTGTATGTCTCTCACTCTCATCCTCTCTCTCTCTCTCTCTCTGATACTTACGTTCTGGTGGTTTGAATGGTTCTCCCTGTGACACCCAGACCTCGACCGGTTGTCTGTTGAAGAGCTCATGACGTAGACTCTCTGTGATGGCTCGTTTCATCTTCACTTCATCCTTTGCATCTATGATACAAAGACACAAAAGTGATTAGATCTCCATAACATCCCTTATGGCATATTCATTATAGTTTGGTTTGTTGTCTGTCTAACTGAACAAACCTTAAAGAGGTTTTTTTCCCCCACCACTTCGCATTAGAGTATATTTATATAGTAGCTGAGCTATATGAATTGATCTTACTATCATTATTACTATGATAGGGAGATTTAGTCTGATCTAAGATCTAAGGAATGAATAGAGAAAAATAAATTGGACTAACCTGAGTCTGGTCCAAGAATAAAATTACTCGATATGACCATTGATTAATGGTTCTCTAGGGTATCACATCGTTTAGACAATGGTAGTGTCAAGAGATTTTAAATTTTTTGAATTTAATACATGGCAAAAGAACTTACACCATTTGGGACACGTTGCACAAAATCTTCAATTAGAATGAAGATAGTAGAACATGTCTAAAAATTTGACTGGAAGAGGAAGTATCAAACTGGATATGAGAACAATACTAGATTTGTCTCTTAAATAAAACATACAATATTTCCTTTGTGCTAGCCTAAAGGCAAACCAATGCTATGAAATATGAAATATACTGAACTAAAGAAACAAAGGGAATGAAGTAAATTGGACTAACAACAGTCTGATCCTAGATCTAAGGAATAAAGAGAAATATCAAATTGGACTAACCTGCGTCTGTTCCGAGATTCAGGTTTTGCATGCCATAGCAAGTCATCTTCCATGTATGCAGGTCTGCTAAGGTGAGGAGAGCTGTGCTATCCTGGGTGTACAGACGTCTTCCTGCCGTAGGAAGCTGAAGGGCATAGGTGCACTGGTCCAACAGCTACATGTAAGTGGAATGAAAGAAGAAAGCTTTGACTACACGTTGCTTGCTCAGACACACTTTACAACACAAGAGGGATAACAATAACTCCTAGCTGGTTTGACCTCTCCCTAGTTTTATAGGCCACATCATATTCAGACAACTACCATAAATGGACCTTCACTAATGAAATTTAGACTTCAAATGGTGTTTCAATCATGTACTTCATATGCTCAAAAAATGCACTGCTCAGGGATGCCAGAATTTATCAGAGTGCCTGAAAATCACCTAGAAGGAGCTATTTTGTACACAAAAAAAGCCTAAACTATGGCCTGAAAATAACTAGCCAGGGCCTGAATTCAGGCTTTTGCCTGAAAACTGGCATCCCTGACTGCTCAACAATATCATCATTTTTTTCCATAATAATATAATAATAATAACAACATTTATAATGCGCACATATCCACCCCAAGAGATGCTCAAGGCGCCTAACAAGGTAAATACATTAAATTATACCCCTCTCAGAGTAGATGTTATGCCTATGTCCTCTCTTGTAGACTACCGCATTTTTGGACAAAAAAAACAAACTGCAAAATAAATTTCATGACTTTAAACCCTTTATTACATCATTAGCATGGACTTTATAAGCTTAAAAACACAGTGCTTAACAATATCATCACTTCTACATACCCCTCTGAGCGTAGAGCCGCACACAATGACCCCAGGCTGGTTACGCCCCTCTCCATTCTTGTAGGCGACGATACGGACAGTCTGAACAGTTTGATATGCTGAGATCTCTCTGGCGATCACCCGGGCACTTGTCATCTGCCTCAGTCTCTTCAGCTCACCTTCGTAGTGGGCCACGGTGGTGGCAGATTCAAACGCTGACAGGTCAACCTGTGAACAACAATCAAAACATTGATTGACTTCCTTTATGGTTTGACCGACTCGCTTTTTTGCTTTGTCTCCAAATCTCTTTCTTGCTCAGTCTTTCTTATCTGAGCCCAGTCTTATAAAGAGTTGTGATTGATCCAAATCAATCCCAAGTCCTCTAATCAATCGCAAGTATGCAGTACCCTCTCTTTTATGTACATACATGTAGTTGCGATTGATATCAAATAAGATGCAATTAACATCAAATCTTCATGAGACGGGGCCCTGATCTAATTTTGTTAATTTGATCTCATGTTCGTTTATCTTAATTAAAAGATCTGTCTATACAGTGTATGTCTGAAACTCTGAAATGAGAGTTAAGCAGTTAAGCGAATTTCAATACACCCAACCCCAAAAAAGATAAAATGCACACACCTTACTGGTAACTGCATGCTCTGAAAAGCATAATCACAAATTGATATACTGGAGTACATGGGATTATCTTTAGACTGGGTTATGATTTTAATCCCTTAATTTCTGATTGAAAACTTGGAGAATGAATCTCTTTTTTACTCCCACATTCGATTCACATTCTACACTCCCTTCTTTGCTTACCTTCCCCCCTAAGAATTGCAGACATCCCTTGATCTTCTGCCCTTCCTTCTGAGCAGTTCCGACAGAGCAGCTGAACGACGTCGGCTGGCTCAGTTTATCTAGCTTGTACTGCGCCCTCAATGTTCTTGAACAGGCCAGGCAGACCGTCATGGGTTCCTCGTCTTTGTTATTGCTTTTCATTGTATAACCCTGAGGAGGAAACAAACGAAGAACATGAAAAATATAAGCTAAATGCTACACTTGATGGACCATGATTTATGATCAAAACTAGTTGAATCATAAGTAGAATGGATTATTCTACCAGAATATATTGACATAAAGAACCTTATCGAAAATAATATCGCTAGTGATATTCGTTTGTCTCGCAATGTGGTCAAAAAGGAATCTAAAAGATCTCGACGTTTCGTGCGCCGCTGCAACACTTCGTCAGGTGATAAAAACTAATGTAAGCAAGGGTGCTTTATACTCTACGGGAGGACCGCGCGACGGTCTATAATTCGATCGATAATCGGAAACAATAATGCACAAGGCCTATTGGCCTATCGGCTGATTATGCAAATAGCCTAATGGTCCACGCACACGGTGCTCAACCAATCAGTAGGCCGCTGGTTCGGCTAATTATGCAAATAGCCTAATGGTCGACGCACGGTGCTCGACCAATCAGCAGGCCGCTGGTTCGGCTCGCCTGCTGGGCGGAAGCAATAGCGAGTTCAACCAATCAACGGGCCGCTGGCTCGGCCCCTCTGCTGAAAGGAATCGACCGCTCTCAAAAGTTTAAAGGCTGATGATAGTATTACTATTTTTCCAGCCGACAAAGGCCGTGCCACAATCATTCTAGACACCACAATGTACCATGAGAAATTGACCGACTTATTGGAGTCTGGTCCGTATCGTGTATTAAAGAAGGATCCCACAGATCGCTTGGCTCGCAAGCTTTCCAGCACCTTGCTGAACCTAAAGAAAGACAATGCGGTGGATGAACCGACCTATCGTAGGCTGAAACCCACACAGAAGCAACCTCCTAGAATATACGGGTTACCCAAGATACACAAACCCACAGTACCATTACGACCTATAGTGTCATGCATAGGCTCCTTTGCCTATAACCTCTCTAAGTACCTAGCAGAGATTCTTTCTCCGCTCACCGGTTTGACTGAATATACGATTCCCAATTCGAGTGGTTTTGCAGAGTTCATAGCAGAGCAAACCATCGGTACACAAGAACGCATGGTCTCGTTTGACGTAGTTTCACTCTTCACCAATGTACCGATTGAGGGCGCATGCAATGCTACATTGCAACGCTTACAATCAGACAGCAACTCCTCGAGTTTGTCCTTCGATCCACATATTTTCTGTATAAAGGTTCATATTATGAACAGACAGAAGGGGCAGCCATGGGCAGTCCGGTCTCGGCTGTCGTGGCCAACCTATACATGGAGAGTTTGAAGAAGAAGCTTTGGACACATGTCCCCTCTCTTGCATGCCTCGTGTTTGGAAGAGATACGTAGATGACACCTTCATCATAGTTCCCATCTCTGAAACAGATAATCTGCTTAAACACATGAACAGCCTCGAACCAACCATCCAGTTCACATCAGAGATAGAATGTGAAGGGAAGATAGCATTCTTAGACACTTTAGTTCATAGACACGACAACCATAGGCTCTCCACCTCAGTCTATAGGAAGCCTACCCACACAGACCAGTATATAGCGTTTGACTCTCACCATCCCATATCGGTGAAGAGAGGTCTAGTGAAATGTCTATTTGACAGAGCTTCACGCATAGTGACAAGTCCTCAACAGCCATGCAAAGAACGAACCCGTGTTCACAGTGCCCTGAGTCTCAACGGTTACCCACGCCGTTTGTACACAATACCAAGAAGAGATCGTCGGAACCCAGGGATCAGAAGGTATACAAGACATTTACAGTCTTGCCGTACATTGATGGTGTCTCCCAACAACTCAAGCGCCGCCTAGAGAGCCATGGCATTCGAACGGTTTTCAGATCAGATACCACCCTACGTCAACAACTTACACGCCCCAAGGATCCAATTCCTCCACATAGACGAGACGGCATTGTGTACAACATCCCTTGCAAAGGATGTGATAGATCCTATATCGGTGAAACTGCCCGTCCGATAAAAGAAAGAATCACTGAGCACAAGAGGGACGTCAGGCTCCGCCGAACTGACAACTCAGCCGTAGCCGAACATGCTTGGGATAACCAGCATCAACCAGACTGGGACGGGGTTCAGTGCCTTTCCCAGGAACGGCATTGGTACACACGGAGGGTAAAAGAAGCTATCAATATCCGTCTCAATCCCAATAATTTCAACAGAGACAACGGGATCGATATCCCGAATTTTGGATGCGTACGATACGCCGCCATGACACTCCGTCCAGCCGGCCGGCCAGCACCGGTCGATTCCTTTCAGCAGAGGGGCCGAGCCAGCGGCCCGTTGATTGGTTGAACTCGCTATTGCTTCCGCCCAGCAGGCGAGCCGAACCAGCGGCCTGCTGATTGGTCGAGCACCGTGTGCGTCGACCATTTGGCTATTTGCATAATTAGCCGAACCAGCGGCCTACTGATTGGTTGAGCACCGTGTGCATCGACCATTAGGCTATTTGCATAATCAGCCGATAGGCCAATAGGCCTTGTGCATTATTGTTTCCGATTATCGATCGAATTATAGACCGTCGCGCCGGTCCTCCCGTAGAGTATAAAGCACCCTTGCTTACATTAGTTTTTATCACCTGACGAAGTGTTGCAGCGGCGCACGAAACGTCGAGATCTTTTAGATTCCTTTTTGACCACATTGCGAGACAAACGAATATCACTAGCGATATTATTTTCGATACTACATCCGCAATGAGTAATATATTTAGCATTATAAAGAACCTTTCCATACCACTTGCTGCTTTTATTTTAATTGAGAAATCATAAAGGAACCAACAAACAAATAGTAATACAGTCATACCTGTCTATAGCGACCACCCAAGGGAAACACAAAAAGTGGTCTTTGAAGACAGGCGGTCACTAAAGCAGGTTTGACTGTATATAGTATTTTGCCGTTTTTGTACTATCTAACATTGCTCCACATACTTCTACGGAAGATAAATTTTCTAAAGGATAGTGGGAAGTTAGTAGACAACATTCGATCATTACAAATATTTGTTATAAATTTTCCTCTTACCGGCTGTTCTATTGCTTCTGAGTCCGCAATTGCAAATGTACAGACATTGGCTCTATTGGCTGCCGTGATTTCTGTAAAGGAAAAGAGACAAAATGAAACCAGTAAAAGACATTGATGAGAGTGAATATGCAAAAAGAGACAAGATCCAGAATTCTGTGTCGAGCAATAGATTGCTGCCACATTTGCCACCCAGGTCCAAAAATTATGTAATGAAGAAGACCAAATCATAAGTTTTGTTGAAACTTGATAGAAAGAAGTACCTACCTGTAGAAGGATTAGGCATGCACTACAAAGCATTGAAAAAACAAAAAAAATACGTCATCAAGTTTGTAAAACTTGCTAAGGACAAGAAGGATGGAACAAGTGCCACAAAGAGTTTCTCACCTCTGTCTCTAAACTCTGCTGCCACGCCAAATATGAATCCTGTCTCCTTCTCCGTAGCCCAGATCTGATTAGCCCTACCGTTCTTCTCTGGCTTGACGGGCTGGAGGACTACCGATTGACCCAAGAGGTCAGGTGGGGGTGAACCGTCACCAGGAGTTGCGTTAGGAAGTGTGCAGGTCAAGACCAGGTCATCATTGGCCTTGCATCGGATTAGGCTGTGCCAGAGAATATTGAGATGATAAAAGATGATCACAGATACTGACACATAATCTATTCAAGTGTTAAAAGGTCTGGTCCTATTTGACCACTACTGATAAGGTGTATTACAGGAACTGGCACATAATGTCCTATAGTGTTGCCTTAGGAAGGATACAGGTCCAGACCACGCCATTGTTGGCCTTACATCGGATTAGGCTACCAGGAAATAATAACAATGATACTTAATAATTTGTTTGTGAGGGTGAAGTGGTTCTACGACACATGCTCCAGCAAAAGTCAATATCCTACAATAACCAAATTCTTACCCTCAACTCTGGACCAAATACCATACCTAATCCTAAACCGAACCTAGAACCCGATAACAGCCGTCCCCTTAACCCTTCATCTTTGACAAAATAAAACCTGACAAAATGTCACAGGAGCAAACTTTGTGGGTTCAGCATTGTATCATGGTTACCCATATCTTAAACAGGCTCTGTCCTCAAATGAAATTGAGAAATTGAGAAAATAGCTGAGAAAACTTAACAATGGATAACATTTTTGTCAAATTGGCTTCGTTATCCATGACTTCCTTCATAATCAAACTCTTAAAGAGCAGAGTATACATTTAAATGTATGAGAAAGAAGAATAAAGTCTCACCCATCATCCCCGATGGTCCACCTCTGATATGCACTGTCCGCATCTTTCTTACAGAGTACGATTGGAGAGCTGTCCGTGCTGGGATCCAGAGGGCCTATGACAAGGTAAGGTGTGGTCTTACAGGCGATGTATCCATCCAGGTAAATAAACCTCTGGTGGGATTGGCGAGTGTTGGCGCCGGGCGGGCGACTTCGCTTGGGTCTGTCATGGACAAACAGAGATAACTGAATTGAATTGAGTTGTACTTCTTCAATGGTTATGGAAATAGAAATGGAAAAAAAGAAAGATAATTTTGAGAAAAGGAGAGAGTTTGAAAGTGGAACTTGCAAAAATCAAACACAGTAAATACATGTACTTTTAAAAGTATATACTTTCAAACTTTTTTTTGCTAAAGACATCAAAGTGACATGTTATAAACACTTTCTAAGGGAGGATTTGCATACATAAGAGATTAGCACACTTATTTTTTTGGTTATTAACTCATAATGTCCCCATTGTTAGGCTGCATAAAGGCTGCCTCCTTGTCAGCTGGAGATTGTAATGTGCCTTTTCAGGACATTTCTTTATAGTTTCATACAACGTTGAAACCAACTTTGCCAAAATTGGACCATCAGTTGTGAGGTCAAGAAACATTAAATTGTTGCATATGTCAGGTTAATTTAACCACAATCAATATGTTACCCATAATCATTTTTGAACAAATAGTACTCTGTACTTTTCATAACCTACTGACAATTGTGTATCGAAATTCACTGTGATCTATTTCTGATAAAAATCCTATTTTTGACATTTTTAATTTCCTATTCAATGCACATGACTCACTTGAGTTTATGATAGAGATCTGGGTTGGTGTATCCATCGGCCTCGCCTCCAGATTGGTTGTTGGCATCCGAGACTTCGTCTAGACCGATGTTAAGAACCTTCTCCCACGGCCACTTCAGACCCTCCTGCTTCTGATCTGCTACCATGTGTGCTTTCTGGTGGGCACTACAAGATAACACAACACAAAATTCAACACATGGGACATCTTCGCAGGTAAAAAACTACATAATATTACAGATAAGACCATTATCGAAAGACCACTTGCCTATAAGGACCATGATTTTCACATCCCTTGACTACTGTTGCTCATTGTAAGATAGAAGAGTATCTGTAACTATAAAGACTGCCTGCATGCCCATTAAAAAACACTTTCCCCTCATCCCTTGGGCAGTCTTTATATACAGGTTTGAATATATTCCTAGCATTCCTACTAAGTTTGTATTCTCTTATGAGTAAAAAGGGAATTCCGTACTAACAGACCACCCGCCCATAAAGATGGTCTTTCTTCTCTTCATTGAATGGTCTTTATATACAGGTTTAATTGTATATGGAACAGGACATGGCAGCTAGCTTACCTCATGTTCTCATACGGATCACCCGGTGCCGGCGGTTCATCCTGGGGTTGCTCTGGGGTAGGTCCTCTAGCTAACTTCTCTCTATCCTCATCGCTAAGGCAACAAGAATTGACGATGAGGGGACTTCCAGCACCTAGGGCTCCAGATACTTCAAGGCATAGAGCTATATAAATGAGAGACAAGGAGATAAAAAGACTGAGGTACTTGCACATGGAAACACAGCACAATAGACTGGTAAGCTAACCGCTTTCTCTGGGACAGATTGTATGACACTTGCTCCAAGATAGTTTCCTAAATTTACCGAAGACCTAGCTAACTTCAATCCTGGACCCAACACTATACTTATCCCTAAACCTATTAACCTAAAGCCCAATTGGAACCCTAACCCTGAAATCACATCATGCTTTAGATGAAATAAAGCCCAGAGCAATTGTCGCTGGAGCAAATGTGGAAGCACCAATAAACAAGTTGTTCTTGTTTGTATCAGCGAAGAGCCAGAAAGTCTTTATGCCGACTTCAGCGCATTACATGTAGATACAGTCAAACCTGTCTATAGCCATCGCCCAAGGGAAACACAAAAAGGGGTCTTTGTAGACAGGTTCCTTTAATACATGTTTCAATGATAAACCATTTTCAAGGGAAACAAAATATGTGGTCTTTGTAGACAGGTGGTCACTAAAGCAGGTTTGACTGTAGTTGAAGATTAATGTTTTTACCAAGGCAATTACTACTGAGATCATTAAATGAACTTTCAACAGAGATTCTGAACAGGTCCAAACCATACAAAAATTACGTTTGCAACACACACAATGCCACTTTATGCTATCTATACATTGTCCGTTTGGAGCCAGAAGGGCGTTAGCTGTTTGTCAAAGAACATGGCTCTGAATATACGACATGTAGATAAAGGAAAAAATGCAATTGTTTCTCTGTTTCGTGGTGACATACATGTACATGTCACAAAAACTCTACCCATTTTCAGTATGAAGAGATACCCACCACTACTGATGTCTATCAATTTCATTGGCTTCTATAAAGGAGCCCCTTGGTTCCCATACTTCAGGCAATGGGTTAAAAGCACATTTAATGAAATTATTAAACAAAATGCAAACCATCTCAAGTGTAATCGGATACTCACCACCAGACAGTGTAATTGATTAAAGCACATTTAATGAGATCATTAAAACGTTAACCAAACCAAGTGAGAACTCACCACCAGGGTCTCTTAGAGCACAGTACATCTTAATTGCATCAATGTCCCCAGCCAGAGACGCCAGAAGCATTCGTCTCTGCTGCTGTTGAGTGGTGAGTTTGGGGTTGAGCCATGCCTCACCACTGCTCACATACACCAGCTGATCTCTGTCTACGTCCTCCAATGTGTGAAGCTCCTTGCCGCTCTCGTTAAAGAGACGCCGGGCTGCCAAGGGCAGGTTGAGCTGCGGAGTGCACTTGTCCAAGAACTGTGAAGAGATGCAGTACGTTAGATTGATTTTCGTCACAATATGAATGGACGTTGATTTATTGTACTATAAATTGTATGGTAACATTGTCATCCTTATTATCATCCTCATCATCCCATCATCATCATCTTCATTATCATAATCATAGATATGATTATTGTTATCATTATCAACATCATAATTAATACCTTCATCATAAATTCAGCATCATTATCATCATCGACATCATCATTACTATTAACACCATCATCATCACCATCATCAACATCATCATTACTATTAGCACCGTCATCATCAATTCAGCATCATTATCATTACTATTAGCACCGTCATCATCAATTCAGCATCATTATCATTACTATTAGCACCTTCATCATCAATTCAGCATCATTATCATTACTATTAGCACAGTCATCATCAATTCAGCATCATTATCATTACTATTAACACCGTCATCATCAATTCAGCATCATTATCATTACTTTTAACACCGTCATCATCAATTCAGCATCATTATCATTACTATTAGCACCGTCATCATCAATTCAGCATCATTATCATTACTATTAGCACCGTCATCATCAATTCAGCATCATTATCATTACTATTAGCACCATCATCATCAATTCAGCATTATCATTACTATTAACATCATCATCACCATCATCAACATCGTTATCATCATCAATTCATCATTATTACTATTAACATCACCATCATCACCACCATCATCATCATCATATGTGTAAATCCTACTAACGAGTTGAAACTCTAGTTGTTTGAGATTGACTTTCTTGGACTTCAACTTGGCTGCCATATCCTCCTTGTTCTTTGAGCCTGACCGACGATGCCTGTGAGGGCGCTTTCCATTCTGAGCTGTTCGATTTAAATCCTTCATCATCTGTAGACAATGTTAACGATATGAAAGTAAGAGCACTTAAAAATAGGAAATTACACCCACGTAGTTCATATCGACAAAGGACTAACTAATACTTGGCCGTGGAAAACTGTACAAATTTGATAATTAGTTAGTCGTATAAGTCATGAAACTGATTCTTATTGGTTCTAATACCTCAGTAATGGCGAAAATCCAGATTCCAAAGTGGCCAATCTTTTAGCTATTTGTCATAATATAAATATCTGTTTGGTGTGTCATCTGTGTGACTTGTGCAATAGGGAGCTTCTTGTGTATAGAAGGCTATGGTTTCAATTAATTGCATTTTTTCTTATTTATCATAAGTCAATAAGAATAAATACTAGTAAGCCACAAATAACAGCTTCCTTCTGATTGGTAGCTGGAGGAATATGTAAATTAGTGCTGAGTCTCCCAAACCAATAGAAAGGCTACTTACATTGGTAAGATCAGGTCCTACCACATGGGCCATCCTGTTGAGATCTTTCTCTCCATTCTTCATCACTCTCAGCCTCAAGGGAACAGCTGATGAAGGAAAAAAAAAGCACAGAACTCATTTATAGGTACGATTAATTTGCAAAAATGTGTTGAGAAACAGTTCAAATGGTAATAGGTAGCAAGATTACAATAATTATTAACACTCTTCTGCCTGTAGGAGAACTAAATATTTGCAAAATCAGTCTTGAAACAAAACCCCCCTCATACTCACTTCTATATTCCTCATTTGTATCCTCCAGTGCTCCTACAGAACTTTTACTCCTGATGGGTGGAGCATAGGCGATGAAGTATCCCTCCATGGGCCAATCAAAGTTCTTATTGATGTCCCCTCTCCAATCAACCGGCCAGGAGTAGGCCAGCTTGCTCCAGGTAGGGTTTGTTGACATCAGGTCGTTGTGACGCCATTCTCTCGGCCGGTCTAGGTTCTCTTGCTTCAGGGCCCATCTGAATATAGCAATGGTGGATTTATGTTAATGTCTTCATTTTCCCATACCTGTATATTATGTCTCATCTTTATTCAAAATACTAGTCGTAACAACATGAACAAAGAAGTATATATAGGTTTGTTGGGGATCATCCCCTGCTCAAAATTACAATATTAAAAATACAATAAACTTTTTAATTAAACAATAATTAAACAATAAACACATTTAGATTTTTCATTTAGTTAATTACTCAGTGAAATCAATTTCATGAAAAGAGATAAATTACCTCTGTGACTTGGCCCATCTGTGTCTGTCTGATAGCTTCTCCATACCCAGGAGTACGAACTTGTGACCTTTGAACCCTGGCTTGGGCGGGTCTTCCTCCCCTTTCTCCTCCCCATAGCTGTCTTCCAATTGGTTGGCTTGGCTGTTATCCCCCAGCCAATCACCAGGTGAGATTCCTCCACTGCCTCCTACTCCCCCTTCTCCACTCAGCGTCAGCTCGGTGCCCTGCTGGTCGTCAGCAGAGGGCGGTATGAAGGTGAGTAGCAGGTCTTGGTTGGCCTGAGGGGAAGAAAAGAAGAACAAAATGGAATATATTCTTGGCTCATGCAATATCATCTAGACCACTCAGTCATTGTAATACAGTCAAACCAGTCTATAGCGACCACCCAAGGGAAACACAACAAGTGGGCTTTGTAGACAGGTGGTCTTTGTAGACAGGTTCCTTTAGTACATGTTTCAATGAGAAACCATTTTCAAGGGAAACAAAAAATGTGGTCTTTGTAGACAGGTGGTCTTTGTAGACAGGTTCCTTTATTACATGTTTCAATGAGAAACCATTTTCAAGGGAAGCAACAAATGTGGTTTTTGTAGACAGGTGGTCTTTGTAGACAGGTGGTCTTTGTAGACAGGTGGTCACTAAAGCAGGATTGACTGTAATATAAAACATGTCATTAACAGGTAGCCTTTACATAGAGGTAGCTATATGAAAGCTTTGAATGAATACATCTAGAATGGTAAGAAAAAACATCATAAACATATGAATACTTTCATTGTATTTGATTGGACGTAGTTTATTCATAAAAAAATAAATCTTCGAAAAGACAAAAAAATGGAATGTGATTATACAATTCATTTCTTTTTTCCTGTAATGACTGAGATTGAAAAGACAATGTTAGACTAGATATTTACCATGTTGGCTATTTTTCCATCATTCAAGAACACCCACTGCTGACCGTCCATGCCATCCTCTCTGTAAGAGAAAACAAGTAACATCACAAAGATTATAAAACAATAATTATGTAGAGCTTTTCATTTAGTGTTTCCAACAAACAAACAAATTTTTTAATTTTTTTTTACAGGAAATAAACATAAAGATTCTCTTACCAAACGTTTATTCCTCTCTTAACAAAGTTTCAGAAAAGTTTTTTCTTAACTAGTTCAAGTATTACAAATGAACTGTTATACAAAAACGTCAAAATTAAACAAGTTGCCTTTTTTGAGAAAAAAAGCACCATCATGGGAGGAATTAGGATGCATATTGGTCAGAACCGAAAAAGACAAACTAATAATAATAACATTTTAAAAGTGCTTAAAGCCTGTCTGCACTAGTTTGGCCAGGAGGGATTAGACCTCCCCGCGTGATCACCGACAGGTGGTTATCTCATCAACTCAGCTCTCAATTAACATAAGAAAAAGAGGATCATGGGGGACCAACGGGCACCGCGTAGGCATTGTTTTCTATATAGAGGGAGCAAGTAGCTACAAGTAGTGCAGTGGGGCTTTAAAGGTACTATGTCCCATTTGCAGGCCAAAAAAATGAAAGGTTAAATTCCAACGGCATTTGAAAGACAATACTAATTTAGAACTTCCCTAAAAAAGGGGGCTTGAAAATGTCTTTAAGTGGGAAAATAACGACTATTAGTTGTCGAATCGACTTAGGAGCTATAGAGCCAGTAAGTAATAGTCTGATTTTTCAGACCATTGTACCGAATGGTCGTACGTTTTATGCTGCGCAAAGATTCAATCAGTTTAATTTTGGCCATTACAAGAAGTGGGTTATTGATGTAGACAAATGCTCATGTACCCTTTACAGCTCATTTTATGTATGTTATTACCAAAGATGAAAAAAGCCAGTCAGTCACTCAATAGTGTCTGACAGTGAAGTCTAGCAAGTAAACGGGTTTCCTTGCATAATTTGAATATTAGGACACTGCTAACGTTTAAATTTCACAGATAGGACATACATGACATATTCATAATTCCTGCAAAGTTCTACAGAATTTGATGTTGGCTGCAAAAGGGACATACTATCTTTAATACTAAATGTTTCTAAGCGCAAATTACAATTACAGCCAGAAGGGTATTACCTCATATGCTTTAACACAGAGTTAACACCCTTCTGGCTCTGGACAGATAGCATGAATGGTAGTACTTGCTTACCTCTCCAGCAGACATACAGGTATCCCATAGGTTTCATTGGAGCTCCCTGGTAGCTTCACATTGACTTCCCATTCAGGACCCCGGTTTAACATGAGGGTTAGCGCCAGCTTTGGGTGTGACTTGCTGTAGATTACACCATCCTAGGATCAGAGTTAGGATAAAGATGATGAAGTTAAGATCAAAGGCGTGTATTCAAGAATAATATTAGAATCAGGATCCTGGTTTAACATGAGAGTTAGCGCCAGCATTGGGTGTGATTAAGAGTAGATTACACCATCCTAGGATCAGAGTTAGGATAAAGATGATGAAGTTAGGATCAAAGGCGTGTATTCAAGAATAATATTAGAATCAGGATCCTGGTTTAACATGAGGGTTAGCGCCAGCTTTGGGTGTGACTTGCTGTAGATTACACCATCCTAGGATCAGAGTTAGGATAAAGATGATGAAGTTAAGATCAAATGCGTGTATTAAAGAATAATATTAGAATCAGGATCCTGGTTTAACATGAGGGTTAGCGCCAGCATTGGGTGTGACTTGCTGTAGATTACACCATCCTAGGATCAGAGTTAGGATAAAGATGATGAAGTTAGAATCAAAGGCGTGTATTAAAGAATAATATTAGAATCAGGATCCTGGTTTAACATGAGGGTTAGCGCCAGCATTGGGTGTGATTAAGAGTAGATTACACCATCCTAGGATTCAAGTTACGATCAATCAGGAGGCATGCATTGAGCTTTGAAGTATTTTCTTGTTAGATTAAAAAAAGGTCAATCAAATAACTCTATGACATGTCTTAATCATTTCAAGTTGATTACAGAAGAAATTCTATATATCCACCCATCCATCTACCCATCTATCTATCTATCTATTTATCTATATATATATATTTTTCCAATCTGTT
The DNA here is from genome assembly GCA_037976565.1 of Mesocentrotus franciscanus. NCBI lineage: Eukaryota > Metazoa > Echinodermata > Echinoidea > Camarodonta > Strongylocentrotidae > Mesocentrotus > Mesocentrotus franciscanus. The sequence continues at coordinate 2,695,623 of CP137684.1, read as the reverse complement.
TATCTTGTCGTCTTTTTTCTTTTTTACTTTTATTCTTTTTTGTTGTTGTTGTTCATACCTTGTTCGTTTTCTTTTATTACATTTTTCTTGATTAATATTGATTAGACACAATTACCCCTGGGAACCAAATGTTTTTACAAGCATTGCTTCTTTTTGGTTCCCCCATATATCACATTATGTTAATTACAAACAAGTTGTTGATTATGTAATATTTATTAGGTGGTCTGTCATCGACAGACCACCTATTAATTTCGTCAGAATTATCTTTCTTTATTATTATTATTTATTTATTATTTATTTTTATTTCTCCACTTTTTTGTGCAGACGATTACTCAAAATCAAACCATACAATTTCTTTCAATTTTGACACAGTCATAGGTCATTGTCATGAGACGTGACAGGAACATTTTCAACTTCATCAAATCATCCTGATGTCATCCAGGCGCCATTTTGTGAAAATCAACTAATGATCATATCTTCATAACCGAAAATCATTTCTCATTCATATTTATCAATATCAAGGTCATTATCCATCCAGATTTTTTCAGGTCAATAAACGCGCGCGTGCGTCAGTGCGCGCGCAAAATTTCAAAATGCTCAAAATCATTTTTTATTCAAATTAGAGTACGTTTCAGGCCATTTTAAGCATTTCACAAAACGCCAGCACGCGCGCGTTTTCGTTCGTCATGGCCGTACGCAACATAGAATCGCCATTTTTTATCTTTCATGATATTCCCCATTTTTTCCCGGACAATTTGATTCCATGTTTGTCTCTTTAAGACCATTAATAATGGAATGAGCGTCCGTTCAAGATAAATGTCCGTACGTGCGAGCTCTTGTAATACATACCATATATCGGCCAAAACATGCCTTTACAAAATCCATTATAGCTCTTTAGGAAGTCCATTGACCCCACAATGTTTTTAAATATTTGGATAGTGTCGGAGATATGATTTCATGTCTCATTTGGTCTTTTAGTATATCGTGACGTCATCATAATGGCCTTGGAACTCAAAACATATTTTTGGAAAATTGATTGTATCTCTGTTAATATTGATCGATTTTCTACCAAATTTCGATATGTGTTAGCTGTGACAATCCTTAACAAGATCAGCGTCCACCAGATTTAAAGACAGACCACCTAATTCGTCCTCAATGACGAATTAAATTTCTCGTTGTACTTTAGTCTTCAATTTATTCATTTAATTGTATTTCGTTTTTGAATGTATTCTTTGTTTGTATAATTACTTGTTCAAATTTATTTGTGAAATATGGAAATAAATACAAATCAAATCAAATCAAAATCTATCCATCCATTTATCTATCTATCCATTTATCTATCTATCTATAAATCCATCTATGCCCCATGGCTTGAGGGCCATTGAGCTGACTAAGTAACAGATCTTGAGACAAAAGTTCTCATAAACATTCTGTCTCCAGCTTTTTTAGTAAGGTACGTGCTCAAAAGAAGAAATCATGAGTGATGAACACTTACTTTATTGATACACCATGACTGAGCTCTGAGAGGCCAGACTTTGGATGATTTCTGTTTCTCTGCCACTGAGATCTCAGGATACAACATCAGATTCTCATCATCCTGAAAAGAAAAAAAAGTTCACAAGTAATTAGAAATAAATCTAAACTCAGGTAAATGTTCTCAATTTAAAAAGTCAGGTATAAGAATGTGCATACAGAATAAAATTCACCTTCAATAAGGAGAAATCAATACATTTTTCATGTTTTTCTCATTCATCAAAGAGATAACTGGTCACCCAAACTTAGCCATCTTTGGGCCCATCATTAACATACACTTCAAATATATACGACTATCTCACCACGTATAAAAGAGTCAGTATCAGAGATACATTATAACACATTTTATTTTGTGTTTAATTCAACCTGGATTTTTGAAGGCAAAAACTTGGCTAAAAAATCAGGCTAGTGGATATCAATGAACATTAAAATGACACAAATCCCATATTAATCTCCCGTGTGCATGGCTAACACAGTGTAATTGAGGAGCAGTTATTGTCCTTGAGTTGAGACATGTGTGTTGTAGAACCCTTAGTTACCTCATGTTGTAAGAAATGTGCATCGGAGTGAAGGTCATGAGCTTTCATGTCTTCTTTGACCTTTTCTCTGACCTCTAGGGGCGTGTCTTCATTGATCTCCTGGTAAGCCTCCTCCGGGAAAATGTCACGCACCATCCATGATGTATGCCTGTGTGGGTGAAAGTGCAAAGGTCAAGTACAATTATACTATAGTCATTTTAAGTGAAGCAATCATGAGTAACATATACCATGATGTTTATCTACACCTTACGTTCCACTTGAAATCCATTAAGTAAAGATCTACCAGCTGCATTGTGAGTGGAAAAGGCTACTTAATTCAAATGGCAGCCCTTGCTGTGTCAAATATCTGACACCTCTTATTTCCATTTTGCTCAAATTCTGTACAAATATTCCTAATTTCCTATGACTTATATAACACCGTTTTTTTTCTAGAGATTTATCAACCACAACCTTTGACACCTACAGTCAAGTGCTTAACCCACTCATTAAAATTAATCATCTTCCAATTTTCATGCCAGGATTATTTACCTTTCTCCCCCTTCAGGTAGTTGGTCAGAGAGTAGAGCTTCTCTGATGATGACCCTCTGTGCCTCACCATAGGCCTGGGAGTAATCCTTGTACCCTACTGCTTTATCCAACGTCAGCTGAAGGCAGTATACTGAGAAAAGAAAAAGAAAACTTATCATCATCATTTATTAAAGTCAGTTTTCCCTCTTACTAGCGGTTACTGACTTTCACGCCATGATGACACTGATCCCTCCCTCCACTTCTTCTTGTCTCAAGCATCCTCCTCATTTAGACCAATCTTACTGCTTTCTTTCTTCACCGTATCAACCAATGAGATCTTTGGTCATACTTTCCCTCTTATGCCATCCATTTCCAGATCCAACACTCTTTTCACAGGTTCATCATCTTCCCTTCTCAACACATGACCTACAATGTATGCACCTCAATCCACTGCTCTTTACCTCTTCAACCACATAATATTTTGATATAACATTAATGATCCTCTGAGGCTCTCCATAGGCCTGGGAGGAAGCAAGCAATTTTTAGTAAACCAATTCAATGTTTAAGTTTTGCATATCTGTCGAAAATCATAAACAAATTATCACAATGTACTGTTCCTTCAAGAGAGTAAATGGCTATAGCAGACTTGGGTGTTAAATGATCAATGAATACGAATAAATATGAAATGAATATCATGGAAGAATGTCTCACCATGAGGATCTCTGTACGGTTCACCGAATGAAAGCCAGACCTTCTGGTCGTTCTGGAGATCATATACATTGGTGATCTCCTTGCCCTTGTTACTGAAGATCTTGGTGACGATGGTGCTGAGGGCTGTGGTGTTCTGCTCTGGTCTCACCCAGCGGGTTATGGTATCCAGCAGCTGTTAGAAAGTGAGGCACGTGAAAATAAATATGTGGGACTAAACCATTGGCTGGTTGTATGTCTTAATTTGTTTGGTGTTAAATATTGTAAGATATATTGAATGAAATATAACACTGAAACATAACATAACTGGTTGTTAAAATCATATTTTTATTTGCATTTCAATTTTTTTTAATTTTGTATATATATCTATTCATTGTGATTGTAAATTTGTATATTATAACTCATTTTTTACATCTCTATATCTATAACAATTCAGCCTTCAGGTTGCGAAGATAGATTTCTGAACAAATCTTGAATCCTCTTGAAGCAAATACATGTAGGTGTTAAATATTGTCATTATTATCATTCATACCAAATGAGCATTTACCACTTGGATGTGTTTTACCAAAAAACTCTTATGCCATTAAAAGCAATCATGTTGAGCTAAAGGAACATAAAGGTGCTTTAAAGAAACAGCAGTTACCAGACATTCTATCATTCTTGAGATTGAACTTACCCTTTGCATGAGTAAGTTTTGATCCCCCTGGACTCCTTTAGATGCCTCCTTGAGATTGAAGAACACCGTCTCCTCTCCATCATTCCTTCCATTTTCATACACCTTAAAGATAAACATAACACTCAAAGTGAGACTTTGTCTGTTTGGAATATGAAGGGTGTTAACTATGTGTTAAAGTTTGTGAGTTAATACCTGACTGATGATATATTTATGCATGAACCACTGGGTGTTACACAGAAGGTGCTTAAAAAGCACAGAGTCTCCCCTCCATTCTCATACACCTAAAGATATGAAAATTACAGCTCAAAATAACACCTGTTGAGTAAATAGGGTGTCACATTTGAGGTGTTTAATACTGTGATGTCATATGATGCAGAGTCTTCTCTCCATTATTCCTTTCGTTCTCATACACCTGAAATTATTGGGATATAACACACTAATTGAGATTTATTGATGCATGAATCACATGGTGTTACACATAAGGTGCTAAATGCTGGGATGACTTGTATTCAGTTGATTTAGTATCATCTGTACACACAGCTTACCTTGAGTTTGAGTCCTTGTTGTCCTACCAGCCTGTGTGAGGAGTCTAGTTCCTTCATGTGCTTGGATTTGAATGTGTGACCCTCCTCCTGGAAAGTAATCACAACAAACGTAATCATTTCCAAGATGATGATGACAGAGATTATATCTTGTTTCACTGATTTTTATCCCTAACCACTTCTACTGGCACTTAGATTGAAGTCCTAGAGAAGTTGTGGTTGGTAGGGATGTAGCAATGTCAAAGTGCTGGTATAATTACAGTGAAAAATGACATGATATCTCCTTTAGTAGCCCTGATCCAATCATTATTACTATTATCAAGTATTTGGCGTCACCTGATAACAATCGGTTATATAGGGATGAAGGACTCATGCAAGGGTTACAGTGATTCAGTTCACTCTTTGCCTTCCAGGCACAGTCCAACTTAAAGTCGATCTTAGTCTTTGTGAAACATCCCCCAGGTTTGCAATAACAGGTATCGCACTTATTAAATGCAAAATGTTATACTGTAGCAGTCCTGCATGCATATGACTGGTTCATAGCTAGGACCAATCGGAAATTACAGATGTATACATTAGGAAAAATACTAATGGTTGGAAATCAAATCAACGACTTACCCGTTTCATATGATCGATCAATCAGAATACAAGTCTAAAAATATAATATACCTGCTGGGGGGTGTTTCACAAAGACTAAGATCGACTTTAAGTTGGACTTAACTATGGCAAGTTATTCATGCCACTGGTTGCTATCACCATTGGTCTCTCAATTATGATCTTTAGATTTTTTCCTTCAATAATGAACTATCAAAAAAGGTCAATTCTATAGATTTGTGACCACGATTTGTACGATCCTTGAGAAACCAATGTCAGGAATGGTTAGAGGAACTAGTGGCATGGACGGCCTGCCGTAGTTAAGTCCAACTTAAAGTCGATCTTAGTCTTTGTGAAACATCCCCCAGGTTTGCAATAACAGGTATTGCACTTATTAAATGCAAAATGTTATACTGTAGCAGTCCTGCATGCATATGACTGGTTCATAGCTAGGACCAATCGGAAATTACAGATGTATACAATAGGAAAACAAGTGAAACGCTCTAGGCGGTCTCGCCTGCATTACGCAATTCGGCATTATGCAATTCGATATGATGAAAAGTTGAGGTTGGGACATTATTTTTATAGGCGGGGTGGCCCATTTGCAGACCCCCGAAAATGAAATCCTCTGAATATAATAAGCATTTTGAAGTGAATATTGATTACGAATCATCAGAATAATTATTTACTGTATCATAAGAATACAATATAATGAGATTTAGTGTATGGGTAAGACTACAAATGTTTCAATGCTTGTCAGTAATTTACAAATAAAGTTATCTAATAAACTTTTTAAGAAAAGAGGATTTTTCAGCACTTTGTGTAAAAACAATTGGAAGGTAGAACCCATCTACATCACATCACGTCTCATTAGCATAATGAGAACATTATTATGAGATATACTCCAATATATATTATCCAAACATCAATATTGTCACCTAGCTGTAACTGATCATGTACATACTAGGCCTGGGATCGAATACTAAAATTACTATTAGAATATTCATGGGAAAGTACTCGAATGATTCGAATATTTACTTTCATGAAATATGAAAAAATAACAACAATTTATTTATTAATTCTCATATTAAATTTTGATAACATAATCCAAGTCTACTGACCTAAAATGACCTTTGACCTTGACTTTGTGACCTGGAATTTGTGTCACATGATTAGTGATACTTGATAGCCCTTGGGTACAAGTTTCATGGAATTTGAACAAACACTTTTGAAATTATGCTAAAATTTCAAAATCTTGATGTTGATGCCACAACAAAGTCTAAGTTTCCAGACCTGAAATGACATTTGACCTTTACTTTGTCACCTAAAAGACTAATAACATGATTGGTGATACTTGATAACCCTTATGTTCAAGTTACATGGAATAGGAATGTATACTTTCAAAATTATGATAACAATTAAAAAATCTTAGCCTGATGCCACAACATAGTTAAGTTTGTTGACCTGAAATGACCTTTGACCTTGACCTAGTGGGCTGAAATTCTACTCACATGATTGGGGATACTTGATAACCCTTTAGTCTAAGTTTCATTGAATAAGAACTTATACTTTCAAAATTATATTACAAATTCAAAAACTTAACCTCAGGTTAAGTTTTTGATGATGATGCCACAACATAGTCTAAGTTTGTTGACCTGAAATGACCTTTGACCTTGACTTTGTGACCTGAAATTTTCCTCACATGATTGGGGATACTTGATAACCCTTTAGTCCAAGTTTCATTTAATAGGACCTTATACTTTCAAAATTATATTAACAATTCAAAAACTTAACCTTAGGTTAAGTTTTGATGTTGACGCCGTCGCCGTCGCCGCCGTCACCGGAAAAGCGGCGCCTATGTCTCGCTTTTTGCTACGCAGGCGAGACAAAAACTAATGGTTGGAAATCAAATTGATTCCAAATGAGATTCCTACTCACCATCTCCATGGCAGCCTTATCACTGATTGAATCCAGGATGTCATCTAGTTTACTTCTTGCTTCATGGAAATCTTCTATCAGCGTCTCAACCTATCAACAGCAAATATCAACAACAGTTTCAAATACACACACGGCACCTTTCATACGATTTTAGATTGATGTAGGGACTGAAAAAAAAGATTACATTCTCAAAGGTAAATCAATGATAAACTTAAGTTGATTTTCAAATAACATAATGAAAGTGTTTTTTATTGGATGAATATTTCTGTTTATTGTTTGCAGATGCAAGATACCACATTGGGACCCTTATTACCAATTTTAACGTATACTTATATAACTACTTTTCTCATTTTTGAAAAAGCCCATCCACAATAGTTCCAACTACATGTAAGTATTAGCTAAAGATTCAAATTATCACCTGTGTAATTTCTTTATCCATGACAGCCACCTCCCCTGCATTGCCTCTGTCCTCCGCTGCCTGTCTGCCTTGCCTGAGCTCTCCCAGACGTGCCTTGCTCATTTTAGTCTGCTGCTTACAGATCTTTACAATCTCGGTCAGGAAAGCTACATTGGTACAACAAGCAAATTCAAGTTTAAAGTTTTCAGGTATATATGAAGTATATGCTGACTCCTACAAGTGTTACACACACACCATTGGAAAAAGAGGGGCTGGATAGATATAACACGTAAATTTAAGGTTCAAGTCAAGTTTTGTTGTCTGTATCAAACATGGCACTTTGACTTCTACAACTGGTGTCATGTTCTCAGCCATGTATATGCCATGGATAATACATGTTGATACAGCACAATTTATACACAGGTAAATTTCAGAGTCACACTATCATTAAAGCCTTCAAACTTTGAAAAAGTGAACATTTAATTGTACATGTGATGTCAATGCATGGCATAATCAGGAAATAGTGTTAGGTGTAGGTTTTCAACAAATAAGATTTTCAAATAAAGAGCAGTCTAGGATATAACATTACATATACAACATTATTTTGATGGTCACAAATCATACCCCCCCCCCAAAGGGATAATTTGCAGCCATGTAATTCATGAAAAGAAGAAAACAGAGGCACAATATAGTTTCACAAATACATTATTTTACATGACTACTCACTCTTAGCTCCTAGAGCACTGAATATTTCTCCCTTTGATACATACCCATCCATTCATTCCTTCCCTCCCTCCTTCTTTCATTAATTCATTCATTCATCCTCTATGTGTACTTTCTCTATCCATCCACCCATGCACTCACCCGCCCGCCCGCCCGCCCGCCCACCCACCCATCCATCCATCCATCCATCCATTGCTAATCACTTGATTCATTGACTACTCACTCTTAGCTCCAAGAGCACTAAACCTTTCTCCCTTTGAAACCCAGACAGGCCCAAAGATTGGTGTGGTGCTACTCTGGAGACAGCCATCTAATCTCGGTACTGCAATGCAATGGAGGAAAAAGACACAAATTGTACAAAATATGAAAATTGCTTATATGTTGTCCTTCAAAAGATGCATCAGTGTTATGAAATTTGTAATCTCACCTATGAATTGCACAAAGTTATTAATAATAATAATAATAGTTCGTTCTCATATAGTGCTTTTCAGGACCGCAGGCCCTCTCAAAGCGCTTTACAGATATATATTATTGAGAACATAGCACTTTTCGTAGAAAGATCACTGGTATGTGAACGCATACAAATTCGCCCCTCATTCAAACTTGACCTACATCATACTTGCCAACAATGCAAAGTTAAAATTTCCCTTTTTTCAAACAATATTAGAAAAAGAGTGTATTTTGTGGTGTATTCAGAAAACTAGAGCAATCAGATATTCAAATCATTCAAATTTTGAATGCAAAAAGACAGACAGAAATAAGAAAAAAAAGAAAAAAGAATAATCGTTCACAATATTAATGGTTGGTAGCCATACTCTATGTACATGCAGGCTTTCTTGAGAAGACCTTCCAGTTTCTTAATGTTATTCCTCATGATCATGATACTTACACTCATTGAGATCATCAAGTTTCTGCCCATCCCATGTGTAGATATACCTGGCAGGGCTGTTCAGATTCAGCTTTGATGTGCAAGAGTCCAAGAACTGGGTAGATGAATGAAAGAAGAAAAAAAAACATCGTTGAAATATTCTACTAAAACAATATTCCATTAAAACAACAACACCATTAACCCATTATGGATAATTATAGTTCCCCAAGGCAAATAATAGATCAGTTATTTTCTATAACCAATGTTTTCTGGCATTGTGTAACTACACATTTCTTTTTTTCTTTTTTTTAACCAGGGGCCCGTTTCATAAAACTTGTTATCTATAACAAATGCTAAATTTCTATGACAAATTTTCTCTCAGCCAATCAGATGCCATGATTTCAGTAGCTTATAACAGTAGCTTGTAACTTGTTATTGATATCAAGTTTTATGAAACAGGGTCCAGGTTCAACATATTGAAAAGATATTTCAATGGACAGTAAAGTAACTTTCGAGCCCATATCTGAAAATTGCTCCTGAGGACAAATTAATCCGAGCACATCTCATCCCCTAGGACAATTACCCACAGGAATACACTCTCCAATAACAAGCAAAACACATATTTATCATCAGAAACCTACATACATGTAAGGGATTATGTGGTTGTCCAAGTAGTAATTGAGATAACTGTTTCTTACCTGATTGAACTGGTCTAGATTGGCCACTACTTCATGAGACTCGGCAGCATCACCATTGAGGAACACCATTACACGACGCATGCCTGATGATAGCATATTCCTGGATAGTGAAGACATGAAATTAGGTTATTTCGTTGGCAAGAAGTACAGAACTAAGAAGGTGTGCCAGATAGAATGCTGTGTATGGATGCACAACCAGCAGATTTACTTTCCTAACAAAATATTTATTTATTATACAAATAATACACAGGTGTGAGTGCGTTATGGTCGATGCAGCGCATGAGGGTATTCACTACGGTGCAATAAAATTCACGAGGCGTAGCCGAGTGTATTTTGTGCCATTGTGAATACCCGAATTGCGCTGCATCGCCATAACGTCACGAACGAAAACCTGTGTATTATTTATTTTATAAAATGGGTCAACAATCTTACTTAGAAGGGCCATAAGATGTCTCCCAGCAACCTTCGTCCACGGTTGTCATCACCAAAATGCACGATCGCCGCAGCAGTGGCTTCGTAAACAAACTGTGCATTGCATGGTGCGACTTCTCGTAAACATCCATTGAATTACACGCAGCGTGCATTATGCCTTTTTGTTGCACCATTTTTTGCACGGTTGTTATCACCACAATGCAATTCCTGTGCATATGGTAAAAATTAATGCACGCACACGTGATCCATTTCGAAGCTTCTCATTGGCTACATTCTTGAACCCATTTTATAATGTATTCTAATGTATCTTTAATTTGGGCTGTTTCATTATATATTTCATTTGGTATGTCATTTAATTTATGAGCAATGACGGTGTATAGGCTTCTCTACAAAAATTGATTTGTTCATCCCTTCATTGTAAAAAAAAGAAAAAGAAAGGATTGACGCACAACCAGCAGATGTACTTTTCTAACAAATATTGATTTATCGTATTCTAATATATGCTTACTTTTTGGAGTTACATACATGTATCTATATGACACAATTCAGTTGGTATGTCATTTAATTTGAGAGCAATGACAGGTTACAAGCTTCTTTACACAACAGGATTTGTTCATCCCTTCATTGCAAAATTAGAAACAAATCAAAACAAAACAAACTAAAAACAAAGATTGACTAAAATTTGTGTTTGGACTGGAAATTTTGTACAGAAGGTATACAAGGAGGAAAGTGACTCACCTCATTCTCTTTGACAATATTGATCTTGTTTTCTTCTTGTTGCTTGGTAGAACTACACCATCTAGAGTCCATGCTGCTTGCATGTTCTTCTTCACAATACCTGCATACAAAAGAGATTTGGTTTCATTGTAACTATCCCAGATAAAAAGTGGATTTGTATCTATAGGTACACAATCTGCCATTTGTATCCATAAAGTTCTTCTGTGCAATAATGGTCTGGAATTTTTTTATTGTTTGTGGACATTAAAGAAAGGTATATGGTGGTCAATTAACCCTACCGTCGTATCGGCGCATTCAAATGTTTTCTTCTTCCTCTCTCTTATCCTAAATACTCTACAAAGGCAATTTTCATAATCATCATTATCATTGTTTTTCATCATACTCGTCATAATTATCATTATCACCATCATTATCTTCAGTATTATAATTATCATCATCACTGGTCATCATTATCATCATCATCATTATCTTCAGCATTATCATCATCATCATCACAATCATCATCATCATCATCATCATCATCATCATCATCATCGCCATCATTATCATCACCCTCATCATCATCATTATCATAATCATGATCATCTTTATAATCATCATCGTCATGATCATCACCATCACCATCATCACCATTATCTTCAGCATCATGATTATCATCTTGATCATCATCTTCAGCATCATCATCATCATTATCTTCATCATCATCATCATGATCATCATCACCATCATCATCATCACCCTCATCTTCATCACCACCATTATCATCATCATCATCATACCAAAAGTCAAGATTACATACCTAGGACAGGTGTGAAAGGGTTCTTGAAAGGTTCTCCTCCTGAGATGTAAACTTCTCCATCCCTGGGTATCTCCTCAGCACTCTTCACCTCTGTCCCGTCTTCAAGAAAGATTCTACGCGCTGCAAACTCAAAGTCCAGCTTCAGGGTGCAGTACTCCAGGAACTATCAGAAAGAAGTAGTAAAATAAACTTTCACTTCTTGAAATAAATCTTTCCAAATACATATTCCAGAATTGGATTTCACTTCAATTTAATTGATATTTCTACAAACATGAAACATGTTGCTTTTGGAGTAGACAGTGTAAATATGGCAAATTCTAGCGTTGCTACAATATTGATTATCTTCCTTTAACAGCTATAACCATGATACTGCATGAAATTCCATTTTGTTTATTTTTTTCATCACTTTTGGTATAAAAAAATATTAAATCTTGTACTCATTCATTCCTTCACAAGTAACCTAATCCAAGTGTGACTCACAATTTTCATGGTAGGAGCCGTTATCTTGACACTCTTCTCTCTGCTCCCATTCCTGTAACACATGGTTCTAATGACCTGGGGCTGTAACCTGTTCTGAAATTTGCCCTTTGAACTTTGCGAGTACGTTGACATGGACGATGCTGCAGATCGTCCACTCCAAGGTCTGTATAGCAAACAAAAATTGAACAAAAATGTTATTGGACACTACAACACAAATAAAACATTTTGTACCGTGAAACCTGTATATAAAGACTGCTCAAGGGAGCCAATAAAAGAAGTCTTTAAAGGCATGTGGAATAATACACTGCTTCCTTTAGTACATGTTTCAAAGAAAAACCATTTTCAAGTGAAACAAAACAATGTGGTATTTATGGGCAGGTGCATGTCTCTCAAACAGGTTCGACTGCACTGTATCAACTTCCTCTTCTTTGATACTTAGAGATCTTAGCGGGCTGATTTAAAAGACAGGATGACAAGTCACTTATCTTACAAGTACAAAAGATTTAAATTCTGCTCCTTTTTTCCTTTTTTTTTTTCAACCATCAAATCATAAATAATAAAAAAAATATTCTCGCTACAGTTCAGGAATGGCCATAAACCTGTCCGACAACAAGGCATATCAAGAATCATATCCTGTTTATTGTGCTTGGATGGCCCCCCAGCTATGAAGCATGGAAACCAAATCGGTCTATAATCTAATGATTTTTTTACTACATTGGACATGTATTTTTTTTACATTTGTTTTAATCCCTAGAAATATACACATACCTTGACTTATACACAGGGGCACTAACTGGCCTGTGTTTTCCCTTCTTCCTATCTTCTCCTTCCTCCTCACCGACCCCATTCTGCTTGGGCGAGTCCACCACAAACCTGGCATTGATGCGCTTTCGTTCCCTCTCTGAACGAGAAGATGTCTGGGCAGCCGAGAAGGGGCGTCGACTAGACTGTGGGCGTGGTCTTCCCCTGGTGTCACCCGAGGCGGTACCGATAAGTTCTGTGTGGGCCAGGCGCTGGAGGTATGGGGAGGGGTTCTTGGGTGATCTAACCAACCTATTCGATAAGAAAAGTTTGGAAGTACATGTATGAAAATAAAAGATATATCAATAGTATATCAAGGCGAGGGTTTGAAAAAAATTTGTTACCAGCTTATATCTTGATTCAGTGAATGCAACCAACATTGAGCAACCCTTTGATACTACATTTCTTTCTACTGAATTTAACTGCCATAATTTATAACTGACCACATGTTTTATCCTCTCTTTTTTTTTTCAGTAAAGTTTTAAATGCAAGAACCATTTCCCTCAGATTACGTCATTCAAGCAAGACTTGTGACGTATTCTTCTACTAGAGTTGTTGTTGTAGCCAAGTCCTAGACAACCCGACCTAAAGACAGCCTGACCCTGGACAACCCGACCCAATACCCTGTACAACTCGACCACCGAGTTGTCCAGAGTGGGGTGCTTCGGCGGACAGCTCAACCCACTTTTGGAAAGACTTCCTTTTGCAACAGCCACCTAAACCTAACCCTATTTTATCATGTTTTATATATCATATTATTATTTAATAGATATATCATTCTAAGCTGTACCCATATTTTTTTTGAGGGGAAAAAAGTGGGTAGAGCTGTCCGCCGAAGCACCCCACCGTCGGGTCGGGTTGTCCAGGGTCAAGCTGTCTTTGGGTTGGGCTGTCTGGACCCCGTTGTAGACTAGGTGGTACTTTTAAATGGAAGGTGGTAAATAACCAGAAAATTACCTCTTCCTTTGACCTGCTGATCTCTCTTTCTTCAAGCCCTCCAGATACTGGGCGACTAGCAGATCTTCATAGCTGACAGCATCCATACCTGCAGGGGTAGAGTGCCTGGCTGATCCTGGTAAACGCTTATCAGCATGCACCGGTGGCATGAGAACTGAACAAAATAGAGAAGTACATGTATACTCAATTATCATGACGGAATCTGTTATACAGGTAATACAGCATACAAAAGAAAGTGAAACATATTGTTCTCAGCGTTAACACTAACCAAAGCCAAAGAGGTCCTTCCTGCATTTATAAATGAGTAAAGCTATGGGCGCTGATGGACTTTCTTCTTCTTCGAGTGCAATAAGTACAGTCCTCCCGGTAGAGCATTTTTGTACTTTTGCACTGGGCCAGGGCCTTGACATGTGATTCTGTTAAATAAAATTAAGAGGAAATACCTTTTTGAATATGGAGAAAATATGTATCAGAGATGTATCAAAATGGGCCTCTCCTTTGCATTTAATTTATTCTAATGGAATTAATAGAATCACATTTTAGTCACCCAGTGCAACATTTCACTAGTGCCTATATTTTGTGCATGCATGGCCAAACGCAAAGTTAAGTCCAAAAAACTTTTGCGCATGGTTCCATATCTCAAAGAAGCGGTAAGATTTATACAAATCTTGTATGCATGCATGCAAAGGAAATGTGGTATACCAAGACGTTGTACAACCGGACAGGATGTGTATCTGGACAGTTCGTTTAATCCCAAGGGATACTTGGTGGCATCATTTTTGTTTAGCACCCAGACATACAACACCCCATGATAAAATGAAAATAATGCCTGAAATAGCTAGTGCTAACCATCATAAATATATTACTTTTTGTTTAATCTGGTGGAATTGCGACTAAGGCGATGTCTTGGCTCCTCTTAGTCTTATCACCGATAGTATCGATTTCACAAGATGTCTAGCTATGTTAACAGTGGCGGATCAGGGGCCTGGGCCCCCGCCCCTAGAAAAAAAACAGGTAAAAACACCCTTTTTTGAAGAAAAAAAAAGGGGGTGGCGTTGGAAAAAATTACCCTTCCGGAGGAATTTTTTCGGGTGCCAATTTTTTTTTGCTCACTTCCCCCACTGAGCGAAAAATCGACCGGCACGATTTTCAAATTTTCGCACGAAGTGGGCCCCTTTTTAGGCCCCCTCCCTTGCCGCCGGCTGGATCCGCCCCTGGTTAAGCTCTTCGTGAAACGGTTTAGTAAGATCAGAGACATCTCCGTAGCTGGCAGATAAAGTTATAACTGTCTTGTTGTTGGTTTCGAGAAACGGGCCCTGGACACACAACCCCCATCAGATTCATGGCTCATGCAATGCAGTGGTGGAGTAAAACGAGTCTGAATCAAAATTCAAATATCAGAGTAGCTAGTCAGTAGTCTACATTCAGACACAACCAGGGAGTCAGTCTCATGCAGCAACTCCTAGTCTCTCTGACTGTGTACTTGAGCCTTGGACCTTGCCCTTGCCTTGAGGCTATTGATATTGATCAGCCTACACTCCTGCTAGTGACGTGAGCCTAGGCTAGACTTAGGAGCATCAAGCAACATCCCCTTGTACCTTGTACCCTGTGTTGATCACTTCTGAATGGTCCACTGGCATGCAACTATGGGTATGACTGGAAGTATAACTTGGGGCTCGGCGAGAGTATATAAATTTGTGTAATTCAGAGGTTACAGTATGCTATTTGATTTAATATTTGGGTCGCAGATTTGAAGACTGTGCTGGATTTGATGTCCATGTTTGGTTGAGGTAGTTCATTTCAGCGTTGTCAGCATTTAGATTTTGGTTACACTGGACCGGGTAGTAAAGTCAGGCGCGGATCCAGGATTTCTTAGGGGGCCCAAATTCGAAATCATGCGAGCCAAATGTTGGTACGTAATGGTGACCAGCAGTGGCATAATGAGCAAAAACGTTTGGGGGGCAGAACAAAATCTGCATCACCCCACTCTTACATGTACATGCAGGCCCTGCTGAACGTTTTTCAAAGTAGGTGGGGGGAGGCTAAAGTATAGTGTAAATTGCCGTGGGGTCTAGTGGCAAATCCCCCGGAAGCTCAGGGGGTATGGGCATTTAATTACGGTCAGATGAGCATATTTTGATACCTTATTCATGACACTGGCAGGTCACTAATTGGCGTGGGGTCCAGGGGCTGAGCCCCATGAAACTCAGAGATTTGAGGCATTTTATAACGGTCAGATAAGCATTCAGGGGCCCGCCTGAGGCCCCTGGAAGTTCAGGGGTTTTAGGCATTTAATTACGGTCAGATGAGCATATTTTGATACCTTATTTGTGACACTGGCAGGACACTAATTGGCGTGGGGTCCAGGGGGCAGAGCCCCCAGAAGCTCAGGGGTTTTAGGCATTACATTACCGTCAGATGAGTATCCAGGGGCCCCGTTTGGGCCCTAGATGGAATCCATTGGGCAGAGCCCTCGGAAGCTCAGGGGTTTTAGGCATTTAATCATGGTCAGATGAGCATATTTTGATACCTCATTATTCTGTGACACTGGCAGGTCACTATTCTTTCTTTCTTTCTAAATTAATGTATTTCTAGGGTGTTTGAACGATTTTTCAATTTTCCCTTTTGGTTTGTTTTTCACCATTATGGTTGGATAATTGAAAAAATAATTCACTCAGAATATTACATTTCGAATTTGAAGACTCGCCGATGTTTCTATCAAAAGATACAGCCCCTTTAAATCTTTGAAATATTCATCTTATTTTCGTCAGAATCGACGAAAAAGACGTACACGCAGAGTTATTTTGTTTTGCTAATTATAGCTAAACAGCTGCATTGCGCAATATGCAAGCGTACACGTGTTGCTTAGCTACATGCCCAACTCGAAAGCGATCGGCAATCCATTGTCTTCAATGGGCATCCACTTTCGGGTCTGTATACACACGCGGTCCGAATGCATATGCATGCGCAGATTTTACGCGTTGTCACCATGGTTTGGGCTGAACGGAGCTCACGCCTCCGTATTTAGCTGATCAAAAGAATGGGGGGGAAGGGTATTTTCAAACTGTTATCGCTTGTGATCCCTTGGGGCTACCGAAAAAATAAGACCATCGATATTATCCTTACGTCCAGCCCTACATGTACATAAGCCTCAGGGGCTCACTTCAGGGAAGTGGCAAAGATCGGAGCTACGATGGAAACGATGTTTAAAGCGCTGTTTTGATCAAGATATTTTTAGAAATCCGAAGTGAGCCCCTTTTGAAAATATGGAGAAAAACCTGCTCTTTCATAAGACAACTCATTTATTGAGTTTCACCTTCAGGATCACGAGCGATAAAGGTTTGAATCTCAATTTTGTAATAAAAACATTGACCAATTTTGCATGATCGCAAAATGCACGCAGACTGCATTAGGGATGCGTGCAATCTCTATGGGAAGGATTTTAGCACACAACATCGGGTGCGTGATCAGACACCCTACTATTTCTCTTTAATATAGATCTATACTTTTTTTTTAAAGTGGGGGGTGGAGGGTGGAGCTCGTTCCGCGGGCCCCGACATGTAGGCCTCTAAATAAGCATATTTCTTGCTAGACCGAAGATTTCTGTCTCTTTCGTTCATTAGCCTCTGATTTGGGTAGGGTCGGCTCCTCTCTTTAGAGACAGAAGCCGACCATAGCGTGTTGAAATTCTTGCAGCCGTATTTTAAACTGTTACTGCGCATGAAGGAAGATGACGTCATCCATTGACAGTAACAGTTTAAAATACGGCTGCAAGAATTTCAACACGGAGCTCATTTTCGGCGATGAAAATCCGGAAAAAAGACCCTTCAACGCATCATACAGTCAATCTTTTAAGTGGTACCGATGTAGTTTAGCCTAGGCCTAATTTACAATAATAAATGCATCGGATATGCATCGAGTAAAATGTAGTATTTTGGGCATAAGTTTACTGCTCGGAAGCGGGCATTAGTTTGCAATGCAGCCGCTATTGTTGGCTTCTGTCTCTAAAGAGAGGAGCCGACCCTACCCAAATCAGAGGCTAACGAACGAAAGAGACAGAATTTTCGGTCAAATTTCTTGCCTGACTGTAAATTTAGGAATTTGTCATTTTCCAACAAATGCATCAAAAAGTATAAATATAATTTAGATCTACCATAAAGTCATTTCAGCAACATTTGTAAATCACTGGTATCGAATTAGAAATAAACCACGTTTCCCCTAGCCTTTTTTCCTTTTTTGCTGCCCTTCGTTGCACTTTTTGCAGCAGATCACCGCGCCGAGCATGAGCACGGGCCCGGTGCATGGGGCTCAGATCAGGCCAGCAATCAAACAGCCAACGTCGAGACGAGAGACGAAAAATATTACCCACTCACTGACTCAGATAAGACTTGTTTACACATTATTAAACGACTTTCACAACAATTTACCAATCAAATATATATGTTCATGTTATTCACACTTACCGATTTGTCAGATTTCTTCTTCAGTTGTAAAATAACGGTTATTTCCCCATAAACATAGACGTCGAAGAGATAAAGCTGCCAACCGATCGCAGGTATTCGCTGTGGATTGTCATGGTGACGTCAGGCCAGGCAATGGTCAGCGAACGTATCTTCACTTTGAGACCGTAGAGGGCAGTAAACAACTGAAGAAAGGGTAAGTACTTGGTGAAGAAAAATGCTAAATAATGATATTTCAAGTTTACATATATTTCTCGGTTTATCATATCTTCTAATAAATGGTACAGTACATGAGATGTTTCATCGATGGTGCATTTTATTATAGTTATTTGCATGGAACAGACAACATACGTAGCACGAAAAGGTCAATTTATGTTATTACAGTCCCATATAATATATTTCGGTGTTTGCGTGTGGAATATGTCTTTAGGGGTGGGGCAGACAGGCGCGTCGTGCTGTGTGTGTGTTTTTGTTTGTGGGTATGTTGGTGATTACTCCCCAAAGTCAATAAGAATTAAGATACTCTAACGGATGTCTTTCTGTATATGAAGACCTGCCATGCTAGAATATTGCATGGAAGGCTAGACCTTATAATAGTTATATTGTGGTTTAAGTTGCCAGTTTTGGAACCCACTCGTTTGTCAGCACGCACACGCTCACGAGTCACGTCTTTCAGTCTTCAGATGGTGACGTTAAATAAAGGTAGCTCGGCCTCGGTCTCCAGATGTAAATAATCACATCTGAATACATGTCTGTAAAAGCCCAATTCCATGTACACACCGGAGTCTATGCCATGGATATGGGGTGGGGAATAGGAGACCAATGTGTGTGACGCAACGCACAATGAAGCGCTACTGTGCGAAGCGAATGGTGCTTTCCTATTTCACGATAGTACCGCATTGAAAATTATTAACTTGTCTAACTTGTCTAGACATTTAGTTCATTTTGACTCTTTGAGGTCAAGAAGGGTGCACCACGCACCTGGCTCTCGAAAGCACACACACACTCATCAGTCTGCAAGAATCTTCAACTTTGCAGGAGGCAGACTCAACCCGAAGAAGAAGAAGGGGGTTAGACATTTTAAAATTTAAATTTACGGTACATATATACTACAGAGTACTACAGGTCTAGCTTGTCTAGATCTACTGCTGTTGAACTTAAATTTTGTTTACTCTGCATTCAAACCATGAAGTAGATCTGTAGACTAATGTAGTCAATAGTTCTACTTTTTTTAAAGACCTGAAAACAATTATGAGTTGCCATGGCAATTTAATTTTCTATTTCCCTACCTTTTCCAAATAAACATGTTAAATAGAGATAGAAATCATATGTAATACTTCTGCCCACGACAGAACTCACGTATACAGAGAGGGCTCTAAGTCTTTCAGACGACTTTGAGAATGGGGAATGAAAGTCTTTGATTCATCGATCAAACCTAATTCGTTGGTGGGTTTTCTTCCACCTTTTTTTTCGTGGCTTTGAACGACATACATTGTACCAAACCCATGAGTGATTAACAAGTGAAAAGAATGCAGTGAGCGTGTGTGACTGGTCATTTATATCAAATCATTAAATTTGATTTGAAAATAATCATTGAAGGAAAATCTAGCCTTGATTAACAATATCTCTAAAAGGAAGCAGAAAAATCAGAGAAGCAGACTGGTAAAGTTTGAATGAAATTGGGTGAAAAATAAGAAAGTTGTGACTAACACTTGTTAAATACATATGGGCACTTCTAATCGGCTGAATCGGTAATGCCAATGTGACTTATTGCCAGACATCT
This sequence comes from Mesocentrotus franciscanus, assembly GCA_037976565.1. Taxonomy (NCBI): domain Eukaryota; kingdom Metazoa; phylum Echinodermata; class Echinoidea; order Camarodonta; family Strongylocentrotidae; genus Mesocentrotus; species Mesocentrotus franciscanus. The sequence continues at coordinate 2,675,450 of CP137684.1, read as the reverse complement.
TTTCTATTAATTTGTCTTTAAACACAAAATAAAAATGCCTTTAAAAAAATGTATGTATATTAAACTCAAGTGGGTCTTTCTTTTTCATAGGACCAACAATAATCCATGATACATTTGAGAAGTTCCCCAAGAGAGAAACAAATTTAGAGAAAAACAGAAATAAATAAAATAAAATTGTACATGTATATCACAATTCACTGACCAAATTGCCGATTTGATATTTGCATAGATTTAGTTATCTCATACTTCAACAATTATAAACCTCTTATTACAAAATCATCTCTTTCTAATTTTTGTTTGTCCCAATTTCATTGAAACCAGTCTGCTTCTCTGAATTTTCTGTTTTCTTTCAGAGCAATTAGTTATTAAGTTTAAGAGCTTGCTACTTTTTCCAGTGTTTTCACAACAATTCTCAACCTTATCTGTTAGAGTTACTAATGAAATGTAAATCTGTAAGAAATCTGTGAGTGTGAGACTGTGACTCTGTGGTAACTTCAGAAAAAACAGTATGTTGTACCTACAGTAAAATCATGGCTTTGAACATCCACACTGTGTTAATATACAAATTTATACAATGGCACTCTAGGATCTAGCTAAAACTTTTCGCATCGAAGGAACATCAAATTGTACTATTCTCCCGTAGGCCATCGGCCAGAGGGAGAATAGTGAGTGTGAATAGTTTAAGCTTGTTCCAAGAATGAGTCATTGTATATTTGTTTTATATCCCTTCCACCTGTATCATTCCTTGAACACTTCTGTAATAACATGTACCGTACTCACATTCACATCACATTCAAACAAGAAATAAAAGAAAACAACAATTGCACGGCTCAAATATGAAACATTGAAAGATGTAAATATGTTAAGCTGGTGCTATACAGGTACTGCAGTAGTCACGGTGTGGGGCAGTTATCGCATGGTGTAAATTGCACAACGTGAGCGCCATGACACCGCAGGAGTTGCCCGTGCGGAGGCATTTTAAATCCCGTATGCTCGCTGAATTTTGCCAGTTTGGGGGGGGGGGGCGGGAAAACGAATAGTACCTTTTTCCCGGGAAAAGATGATTCGTGACGTCAGCAATCAAATTTGAACTATTTGTGACGTAACCAAAAAAAAATGAACTATTCGGCAGGAAACGTTTTTTTATGGTAAAACTATTCTTTTTCTTGTTGTGTACACTCCTAATGCAACAATCTTATGATAAGGGATATAATACTTCATATAGACAGGGCTCTACAAGAACCTTTTTGGAAGGGGGGTCTGGATTGTACTTTTGACAGTCTGTATATACGAGCCCGGAGTTCAACAATTTTAAACTACTCTAAAACATAGAATTAACTGATGTTGTACACTTGCACTCATTTATAGTCAATTACATTTTCCTGGAGTTTTCCTAGATTGTACATGTACTTGTTTAGCTTCTTTCTCACTTTTTCGAAGGGAGCATGAGCTATTTATATGTTATTATACTGTAAAACTGCTCTATTATACTGTATATTGTTATTATTATTATTAGTCGTAGTAGTAGTAGTAGTAGTAGTAGTAGTAGTAGTAGTAGTAGTAGTAGCAGCAGTAGTAATGTTATTTTTATTATTATTATTATTAATATTATTATTATTAGAAGTAAAAGTATTATTAAAAGGAGTTGTAGTAGTAGAAGCAGTAGTAATGTTATTTTTATTATTATTATTATTATTATTATTGGAAGTAGTAGTATTATTAAAAAGAGTAGTAGTAGGAGTACTGTTATTTTTATTATTATTATCATTATCATCATCATCATCATCATCATCATCATTATTACTATTATTATTAGAAGTAAAAGGAGGAGTAGTAGTAGTAGTAGTAGTAGTATTAGGAGGCATGCACAATGTAAATTAGACTGAAGTTGTATGGATAGGGTTGTAAGCTAGTCAAGCAAGCTTTGTGATGAAACACATGTGAGAAAGGACCATCTGTGGCATGTGTACATAAGAGAAAGAACAATGATTTAATTAAGGTGTGTAAACACAAGCTGATGCTACTCTTATCACATGGTGTTCAGACTAGCTCTGCAGTTCATTCCTTTGTTTAAAAACATGTTGTGTTCACACCTGCACATAGCTTGGTTCATTCATTGAATGTTTAAAAACAAGCTGATGCTACTCTAGTCACATGTTGTTTACACTATAGCATGTAGCAATCCACTCTTTATTTTAAAATCAACTGTGCTCACACTTGCAAGAAGGATGATTTTTCTTGTAGAATTTGTAAAAACAAGCTGCTGCTATTCTAGTCAGGTGGTGTTCAAACTAGAGTGAACCATTCTTTACAAAACTTAATTTGTTTTCACTGCTAAGGTTCAAAGGTAGGTTTCATCATGTAACCGCAAGACCCTGTATTGTCTTATTGAGAGAAGCTATTGTATTGATGGTTTTAAAAGACGTTATTATTGATCTATATTTAAAAGATTCAAAAGATTCAGTGTCAAGAAAATGACCTTCTGCTTGTAGATGAGTCTTTGGCCTTAGATTATCATTATGCTTTCATTTGTTATTAGCTCTGTTTTGTCTCATTAATTAAAGTCATTTATGAACAGATTAATCATATAAATGTATCTGGATACACTTCAACATTTTAAAGAAGAATTTGCCTAATATATTTTTTAAACAATAGATTATAGTCTATCTGTGTTGTTCTAGCTTGCAGGCACAAACCCTTGTTAGTTGTGTGTAACAGTGTCTGCAATGTGAGACTATCCTGACCTCACTGCACAGACTATTACTGCAAACTGTCTGCTCTGTAATTAAGCTGCTCCTGACACAGCTAGAGACTGACAGAGCTAGGCTCTGCTGAAGACTTTAGGAATAGTGGTACAGTGTCAAATTAGATTCTCTGCCTGCAGATGTATCTGGGCTTACCCGTTCACGTATGTCTGTAATGAATGTTAATTGTCAGACACATGAAGATCAACGGTACTACCCAGAAGAAGACGTTGATATTGATTTCACCTTCTTGTTGATTCTGACGCAAACTTTTCTGTCTTAATAATTATAATTGACCTCCTAGCTGTTATTGGTTTCAGTCATTGATCGTTGTCACAGTTCTTTTATCTTGGCTTTTTATTGGCTTCTCATTGTCTGTTTTTATTGATTAGTTTCCTTATTTATCACTTCAAAGAGATTTGTAGCTTTGTTCATAGATATTGAAGACAGAAGCCGTTACCCGTTGACCGGATTCCTTGTCCTCATGCACATAAGTGCTTTACGATATCAGTGGTGCTGCATGAATCAACCAATTGAGAGGGCACTTGAACGATGGTGGGGGGCACGGTATTACTCCGATAATTTACAAGGCTACTGATTAGGAGGGTCTTGCCAAAGGTGGTCCAGGAATCTTCTTTCTCATCATTTTCGCTTCTTTCTTCCCTAGCCTTTCTCTCTTTTCTCATTTTCTTATTCTTGCTATTTTTTTTACTACTCGAATGGGGGTGGGGATGTGCCTGTGCTTTCCCGTGCTGTGTCATAATTTACTTGCAGTAGGAATCCCTAAATGCACAAATTTCTGTCCTCTGTTTATTCTGATTGTCTTGCTGACATACACAAGTGCAGTTGAAGCACAACCGGCTCATGCCTCTCCCTTTAAAGCGCAATTGGAATAGCCTACCTACATAACAATTAGTTCCCCTCTAATTGTGTTCTTCTATCCCCCTTTTATTGTTTAACCCCAAAAGACTTCTATTAAGGAAAGTGGTCTGCCCATGCACATGTCCATGTAGATATTATTCCCTCGGACAAATAAGATTTTGTTTTCTTTCTTTCTGTACCAAAAAAATGAAAAGGTTAAATTCCAATGGCATTTGAAAGACAATACTAATTTAGAAATTCCCTCAGAACGAAAGGGCTTGAAAATGGCTTTTATTGGGAAAATAACGACCATTAGTTGTCGAATCGACTTAAGCGATTGCAATCACCTAAGTAATAGTCTGATTTTCAGACCCTTTTACCGAATGGTCGTACGTTTTGTGCTGCACAAAGATTCAATCAGTTTAATTTTGGCCATTACAAGTAGTGGGTTATTGATGTAGACAAATGCTCATGTACCTAATACAGCTCATTTTATGTATGTTATTACCAAAGAAAAAAAGATGTCTGTCAGTCAGTCACTCAATAGTGTCTGACAGTGAAGTCTAGAAGGTAAACAGGTTTCCTTGCATTAATTTGAATACTAGGACACTGCTAATGATTAAATTTCACAGATAGGACATACACACATATTCATAATTCCTGCAAAGTTCTACAGAATTTGATGTTGGCTGCAAAAGGGACATAGTATCTTTAATGTGTAGACCTATGATGTGAATACTACAGTGTATGGGTAGATCATTCTCGCAAAAAGAGATGGCATGAGAGATAATCAAATTGTGTCGAAATATGGATGAGATTTATGTTGATTTATCTTTAGGATCAAGGGTGGGGAGCGTGGAGGGGCAGCATGCACTATATACTCATGGGGCGTATTTCATTATTGTGGGATCGGTCGTGGGGGTGGGGGGGGGGAGGAAAGTTCTCTATAGTGTTGCCATGGGTCCATGGTGTTCCTATAGAATAATGCTCTTGCTCCAAACACATTCATGCACAAAATGCAGATGTAACAACTTATGTTAGTCATGCACAGTACGTGTCACCTCAGGTGTGAGCTGTCTAAACATACATGTACATGTAGTCGTGCTAGACATCACCTGTGAAACCCAGATGCCAGCTGTCTGAACACATGGTCCCTTGTAGTGCATTTAATACATCATCTCAATCACCTCAAATGAGCAGTCTAAACAAAATGTCCCTTAGCAACTTAATCATCACTTACATCATCCCATGTGTGAGCTGTGTAAACACAATATGTTAAACATCACCTTCGTCACCCCGGATGGCACTGTCTGAACACACATTCCCTTACAAGTGTATCATCGCCTGCACCACCTCATGTATCATGTACCTTTATATCTTAATCATCACCTGCATCACCCATTTGTAAGCTATCTGAACACAATATGTTAATTATCAGCTGCAACACCTCATGTGTAGGCTGTCTAAACAGACTGTCCTCGGGAGGGTTGGCTTGCGGCTGTGCACACATTAGCATCAACCCACCTCCTGTCTGAGATATAGACCAGCAGTTATGAGGTAGAAGAGGGTTTCTTTTTACATCTACACTGTACTAATCGCAGACCATGTTTAGCTGCGGTCAAAATATGGGATGTTTGTGCAATATGCTCCGAGATGGACAGTGAAAAAGGTCAGTTGAATAATTATTGATTCTTGCAAGATTTCATCTCATTTTGATTATTTTTAATTCTTGACTATACTTCTTGAAGAGAGCTCTCATGGCAATAGATATATTTTCATTATTTCTTACTGCTCCACCTTACCATACTTTGGGGGTGTTTGCTTTTGTTGATTTTGCAGGTTTACATGTTCATCTCATTTGGGTTATTTTTGTCCTCTTTTTTTTCCTGATTGAAGTGAGCTCTTACACCAAATTGATATTTTGTATCTTTATTTTATACACTCTGCTCGATCCTTCCTTCCATATATTGTAGAATATTAATGTCGTCTCTTGGGGAGTCTAGGAATCACATATATGTTAGATGCATGTGTTTTTCATTGTGAATTATTAATTTGATCATAACCTTTTAGAGTTGACTGAATTATGGATTAGCTGACGACACAGAGGGCATAACATTCAACATGTGTGCATGGTTACACGTTCATGATGCATGGACTTTCAGTTTGAAATATCTGGCATTGTTGATTGATTGCTCATTGCTGTACTGTGTCCATACTGTGGATATACTTCAAGTGAAATGGCCTGTAGGCATAACTGCATAGCTCGTTAAAAGAGCCATTATGTTTAACGAGCTATAACATTCATCAATTTCAAAACATTTATAAATGAACATTGAACATTCATAGTTCATGCATAGATCATTTGTGTATTTTACAAAATTGGTTAGTAAGTTGGTAGTATCGGTTTATTAAAATAATAAAATTGCGGCCAACTGGCCGAATTGCTGAATTGTGTACATATTATAGTAGAGCATAGAAAATTATAATGTTCACATATACAATGAACGGTAATGATAGTACATCAGAACAGAGGCTTAATAATAACATTGAATAAATTGATGCGTGTAGGTTCAGATAAACCAGCATATGAAAAGTGAATTGCATAATCTGTGGAAAATATAAGGAAAAATTGATATGATAAAGAAATTACATTGTTCTTCAGACATATTTATTTATAAAACATGATCATTTGTAATGCAGCTTGTAGTTGTACTAGAGAAGAGGCTTAATACCGTTTAAGCATTTTACATTGTTGATTTTTTTATTTTTGTATTAATACTTTATTAGGTGTATTTTCATAATGTAATTCAAAGAAATTTAGCCTTCACAAATATATCTGTAGGCATTTTGTGGCAAATTAAGAGTTATTATAAAATATTCTAAATGAGACATTGCGATATACTCAATTGCAGATGAAACATGGTAAAACTCAAAGGCAAAATGATCATAAGCTAAATTAAAACAAAATAAAATAGGCAACCCCCCCCCCCCAAAAAAAAAAAAATGAAAGAAAGATTGAAAGAGAAAAAGAGAGTTATATAAACAAACCTTTCTGTACATACTGTAGATATATGCCTAAATTCAATACAGTGAATACAATTTTAACAAACAAGCAATTAGACGAGAGAACTATATAGACTTTCTTATTCATATTTTGTGAAAGATGATAGCTTCAACAAAACCTGACATTTGATATTCAGAAATCAATGTTTTTGAAATATACATGTACAGTATGTAGTATTATGTACCTTGCTGTTTATGTTTTTTTCAAATTCAGGATTATTTAATTTGATGTATGAAATACATCAAGCTACAGCCTTTTAAAATCATTAACACAATAGCACCCGCTTGAAATTTTAAAATAAGACTACTTGTTCGATTGATATGTGTGAAATCCACCTTTGCTTTATACTGTACATGTATGAAAGAATATCGAGATGTTCATTTGTAGTATCACTTACCTTGTCTTGATCATGTTTTTATTCATGTGGGGGTGTTAGTCATCTATCCCGAGCTAACAATGATTTCCCTTCCCCTCCCTCATCCATTTCAACCCTGTTTGTCTGCCCCCAGGAAACGAGAAATTAACCAACCTTTCTAGTTGCAGCTCCTCACTAGAAAACACCATTAGAGACTCGCGCTTCATGCAGGCAATCCCTGAAACTCTTTGTTTTATTAAAGCGTTCATACACGCAATTCCTGACACTTGTTTCAAGCGTAGTGTTCTCACCAATAGCCAACTTCTTTCAGTTCTGAAGAGCTTGTTTTCAAAGGTGTCATATTTTTCTTGGATTTGAAATTAATTTCTTTGTTGATGAAGCCTTTGCCAAGTGGGGGCATTGTAGAATTGCTGCCTAGTTCTTCCTGTTTCTAAAGGCTGTTTGATTCATATTGGACAGACAAGTTAGTCTGGGCAGACCTTCATATTGGATTGCTCTTACTTGTCTGAAGAGCATTTTAAAACTTGCATAATTTCTGAAAATGGAGCCTACATTTAGTGAGTATCTGTAGTTCTTTAATATGACATGTGTTGTTTACATGCTGTCTGAAGTATATACATGAAGATGTACATGTATGGTTTCTCAGTGAATGCATCAAGTATTTAAACTTGCTGCCGTGTACTATGTTATTAAATCTCACTCAAGAAAGAGGTTGTAGTTATACAGCACGATGCTTACATTAATCATCTGCCATCTTTAGAAACACATTGTTAAACACATTGTTGTGCTCTCATGAGTTATATGTACATAGTATGATGTAAGAGCTAAAGTTGAATCATGATGATTGCTGTTTAATACAGGTTTGTAGAAAATCATTTCCAGACTCTACTTTTACCCAAATGGAATGAATTTTGTATGAAATATCATTTCGCAAAATAACATGATTTTCAAAGTTGATTATCAGACTGATGATGTAACTAAATGTTTTGCAGGCTTATTTGATTCATGCATTTTTTTCTGTATTTTACTGTAGGCCTAGATACCTACACTGTACATACATGTATTAAAAGTGTTAACAGGTTTCCCCCAGTTTTCTGAAGCATTAATTGCACGATTTTTATGTGTGGTAAAGATAAATAGTAATTATCAGTCACCCTCACATTTTATGTCCATTGATATCTTTCTCTTCTCCCCCTTCTCTCTTTATCTTTCTTTCTGTCTCTCCCTCACTCTCATCCCACTTTCTTGAGCTATTTTCTTCCCCTCTCTTCTAATTTTTTCTTTCTCTCTCTCTCCCTCTCTCTCTCTCTCTCCCCTCCCCTTCTCTCTTTCTCCCTCTCCCCTTCTCTCTTTCTCCCTCTCCCCTTCTCTCTTTCTCTCCCTCTCCCCCTTCTCTCTTTCTCTCCCTCTCCCCTTCTCTCCCTCTCTCCCTCTCTCTCCCTTCTCTCTCTCTCTCCCTCTCTCCCTCCCCTTCTCTCTTTCTCTTTCTCTCTCTCTTTCTTTCTCTTGTTACATGTAATCCCTCTGACTCTCTTCTCCCTTCTTGCATGTTTTTAAAAACAAAGTCAACTACATGTACACCAGTCCTGTACAAGTATTTTTGTATAGTTTACTGAATGTATTTGATATCCATATTTGACTTTCTCCTTCAGAGTTTCACACCATGGAGTTTGTAGACTTCATCCGCATCCCAAAGGTAGATGACGTTGTCCTTCATCGCCATGGTTACCAACCAGTCTCCGGTACACTCTGTCTCACGGGTCATCACATGATACTCTCATCTCGGCAAACCAACTCAGAAGAATTATGGGTAATAATAATCAGTAGCCTTCTTTTTTTAGTTGAATTGTCAAAACATGTTTATGCAGTTAAGAACCTGCTGAATGATATCATTGTGACATATAAACTTTATGCCTTATGTTTACATAAGAATGATAATAAATTACATTTATAAAGCACTTTAATACAATGCTTCTAAGTGCTGATCAAAACAAGGTACAACCTAAAGTAAACATACAGCAATAATAATACATAATTATAATAATAACAATTACAGATAATTAGCAACTTACTTTAAACAAAACTTTCCTTAAACGACTCTATGGACAGGGATTGACGGATACTAATTACATGTGACTAGGTTTTGTTTATATAATAAGAAAAAAGAAAAAAATGAAAGAAACATGTTTGCCAACATTTTTGTACTGCATGTTAAATGACAGGTACAATGCACTGACAAATCGTCAAGGTTGTACAAAAGAATCTATTCATGTGCAAACTTGAAGAAATAGACACTTTATTTTCATACCTGTTATGCTCTCTCTGTACATTGTTCTAGAACAACAATATTAATACTTGTATGCCTTTTTCTCTCTTCATCATCTGTGCAATAAAGCTCTCAAATAATCCTTGTAGTTTGTATTGCCTGTTTTCTCATTTTCTATACTAGATGTATGGTACTTAACAATATTAAGTTTCTATTGAAGAGGATTTCTGTTTAGTTCTTTTTATTTATGATTTGTCTCATCCCCCCTCTCTCTCTCTCTCTCTCTCTCTCTCTTCTCTTTCAATTAAGTTGTAATAATAATAAATTGTTTCTTTAATAGTGCTATATCCAATTTAGAACTGATCAAAGCGCTTTACAAGACAAATAAATCAATGAATTAAAAAATATGATAGAAAATGTAATAGTCTTCTCTTTTAAACTTTACCTGGGTTGGGTTGATTATTTAACGAACACTGCTCTGCTGTGTTTCACTTTTAGCACAAATACACAATGAACTTTGTTACGCTGACAGTCAGGGTTTTCATACATACTGAATAAACCCTAGTCAAAATAATAAGTCTAAAACTGGTTGAAAAGTTATTGACGATACAGCTCAGAAAATAATGTTTTTGACTATTTTCTACTCTGAATATATACTCTTCATTTATCATTCGCTTCAAATCTTTAGCCTAAAAATATGTTTTTTGTCTATGTTTCATTTTTTCCCATGAGAAAATAGAAGAAAAATAATCTAGTTGTCTAGGAAATGCAATAGAAATATAGAGAAAATAGCTAAATAATATACTTTTCTCATGTGAAAAATGACCAAGGAAGAGTTAAAAATGAAAATGCATATTTACAGTATGCAAATCAGTGTGCTTGAATCCTGTGCATATTTTATCAACTGCAGCTCCTTCACAACAATGTAGACAGCTTAGAGAAGAAGTTTGTGGGCAGCACCGGTCAGCTGACGGTCAAGTGCAAGGACTTTCGTATCATCAGACTGGACATCCATGGAATGGATGAATGCATTAAGGTCGCTGAGACCATTGAGTCTCTCTCTAGTCTAGGTAAGTGTTTCCTCTCCTTTAGTAATAATAAATTTGTTGTTAAAATTATTATAATTCCTCAATTTAGTTGATTTTCACAGGACTGATATCTTCCTTTGGTAACTATAATAGTCACATTCCTTTAGCGCTGAATACTACGTTTCTAAGTACTTTCCATTGTTATAACCCCGGTCATTGGATTTGATTTCTCATCCGTACATAATAGTGCACACACTCCACTCCTTGGGGACTATTCTGGCCAGGCACCATTTTTACTAGCATACACATGCCAATTCAATCACTTTAATGTTTGCATCCTACCAGGTTCCTATTTAACATCGGGGTGGAGAGTGGAGAACGTACAGTGTAGGTAAATGTCTTGCCAAATGACACTACTATTGATCATTGTCAATTGGTGCCTATTGTTTTGTGCGAATTGGACGTATGGCAAGCGAGCAGAGAGGCGAAGAGAGCTACCAAAGTTTTACTCTATAAAGTGATATGATGTAGGCCTACCACATGCTGAGATATAACATGGATATACTACTGACATTCATGGATATCCATGGATCTGCAGATACATTGTAGAAATGCTGAGTATCACTTTACATTGATCACTGTAAAGTAAAACTTAATTGTAATATTATTGATCATTTGATGTCATGTTTAATGTTACATATCTTGTATGCACTAATCTGTTTAGTTGTTTTTATTTCTTCTATCTGACTGCTAAGAAAGTGTGTTTATGCTTGTAAGTAAGCAACCAGGGGACCGACATCTTGAACTCCTCTCTGAGGGACTCGGTAATGAGGATTAATGCCGTACCGAAGGTCACTAGCACATTGACTTTGTTTCGAACATGTGACCTCCTGGTTACAAGACCACTGCTCTACCACTGAGCCATCGCGCTTCCCCTAAATTCGTCTAACAATCGTCATCTTGGTTTGTTGTCTGTTTCTCCTTCACAGAACCAGTGACACTGACCTACCCGTTCTTCTACAGAAGTACCTTTGATGAGCTCGAAGATGGCTGGCATGCATTCTTACCGGAGAATGAGTTTGCAAGGCTTGCTAGTGATGACTGGAGAATCAGCTACGTTAACAAAAACTTCCAGGTATAGTGCTCTGATCCTTCTGTTTGTCTGTCTGTGTCTATATCTCTGTCTGTCTGTCTGTCTGTCTCTCTCTCTCTCTCTCTCTCTCTCTCTTCATACTTGAAAATAAGTTTGGAAGGCTTGCTAGTGATGACTGGATAACAAATATTTATGTTTACAAAAACTTTTGGATATAGTTCTCTGATCTGCCCATCTTTCTGTCTCTGTCTGTCTGTCTGTCTCTCTGTCTCTCTGTGTCTCTCTCTTTCTGTCTCTCTCTCTCGTCTTGCTTCTCTGTCTTCCTCTGAGTTTTTGTCTTTTTGTCCCTATCTTTCTTCCTGTGTGTCTCTCGTCCTCTTTGTTTTTACTTTGTGTATTTCTACATATATCTCTCTCATTTATTCCCCCTATCTCTGTCTGCCTCTGCCTGTCTCTCTGTCTGTCTCTCTGTCTCTCTGTGTCTCTCTGTGTCTGTCTCTCTCTCGTCTTGTTTGTCTGTCTTCCTCTGAGTTTTTGTCTTTCTGTCCCTATCTCTTCTCTCTCTTTCCTCATGTGTGTCTCTGTCTCTCTGTGTGTCTCTTATCCTCTTTGTCTTTACTTTGTGTCTTTCTACATGTATCTCTCTCATTTATTTCCCCTATCTCTGTCTGTCTCTCATCCCCCTCTAACTATCTCTCCTTTAAAAAATAGTACTTTTACATGCACATACATTTACATGTACCTGTGCCTTTAATGTCCTATTTTTCTCTGAACATTGTCCCTCAGGTGTGTCCAAGTTACCCGCCAGCAGTGATAGTGCCCAAGTCTATAGATGACGATACATTGATTCAGTCGGCTGCATTCCGCTACGGAGGGAGGTTCCCTATACTCAGCTATATGCACACTGCACAAAAGGTAATAATGATGATATGTCTTGTTTACCCAGGGTAGCCCGACTAGCCCCATCAGTAGTAATAGCGTTCTGCCTGAGGGCCCTGCAATCATATCGCACTGGCTTTACACAGCTACCGTGAGAAGGTTAGTCTCAAAGTGTTCTTTAAGTGCTTTCATAGAAAGCAGAACATTAATGTCTTCACTGCTATGGACGAAGGTTTCCTGTACTCGGCTATATGCGCTCTGCACAACAGGTGGTGTACATGTATGCCAATAAAGTGCTCTGTGATTGATGTTATGGCAACATGAAAAGATTAATTCACATATGAAGTAGGCTGAGTGATACACAACGCTTAAAGTGACTCGGTAACATTGTCTCAGATTCTGAAACAAAATCCTGGATTTAGCCCATGCTGCAGTTATAATTATAAACCTTTAGGTCAGTCAGGAATCCTATGACTTTTACAAGCCGATCGCCTGTCTGATTATCAAGATATTTATGATTGGAAATCGAAATTTCATTTTTCGTTTTCATAACCGTTTTTATAACACTACAGTCTATTGGAGAAAATGAGTATGGTAAAACTGGTCACTTAAAGATTTTTACTTTTTTGAGGCCATTCATGATCATTTTGAAGCGCAATTTTGTTTAGGGCTTCAATATTACACCATATCACAGACATTGATAACACGTAGGGTCATGCATCTCAGATTTAACATTGTTAAACGATGCCTTTAAGCACAAGAAAACCGCCGTTAAAAGTAACAGCAAAAATCAGTAATAAATGACAGACTGTATATTTTGTTACAGACTCAAAATGTTCCATGACATTTATCTTGCTCTTTACTGTATGCACAAATGGAACCAACTTTTTGTCAAATAATCTTGCTGCCCCAAATAAAAAGACTTTTTGTGTGTGTTGAAAACAATGTCCCTTTTCAGAGTTGATTATTTTTGTATTTAACAGATAGCATCTCAGCCAAGTAGAGGTTGCAAGGTAATAGAATTTGTTTCACACTGTACTCCATGGATTGCAAACTTTGTACATTTTGACATCGTAATACCAGCATAATTATATAGAAACCAAAACTAAAAATGAAGTACGGAAGTGATCATAGAAATTCACATCTGTTTGTAATTATTGTCTGTAGTAACACAACATTATATCATATCTTATGCCTCGTTGACACTTGCCCGCATTTTGGTTTGCACATAGTTTGCGCATAGACACCTACTCTTGCGTGCCAATGCGGGAAGTATTCGTGATAGCGTGCAGGAGGATGCGGGCGGATGCGGGCGGATGCGGGCGGATGCGGGCGGAAGCGGGCCGTGCGTGAAATGCGTGACAGAATGTTCAAAATGTTCAAAATTTTGGCACAACAATTTTGTTTGGCAACGTTCGTGAACACTTCGTGAACTATGCGCACCCTATGCGCTACCTTGTCATGCCAGTGCGCGCCGATACGTGTCCGTTGGCCTAGTGGCACGCATGTTCACGACTAATTAACGACTAATTTGCTCACAATTTGCGCATTGGCTGCGCATACTCCCCGCGCAGTTTTCGCATGCCATGCACATAGTCTACGAATGCGTGTCATGGTGGTTACGCATTGCGTGAACTATTCGTAAATTAGACGTGACCCTGCGTGCATTGGCACGCCATAGAGTGGGGCAGTGCGGGACAGTGCGGGACCAAAATGCGTGCAAGTGTCAACAAGGCAATAGTCACCAACTCCTTGAGAAATGTTTATGAGTCGTCACTATAAATAAATTTTCTATGTTCAAATGTTTCCTAATCAATCACCAATTCATTACTGTTAATTGTTTGAGGTCAGTTTTCAACATCATTATAAGCATCAGTATTCTCTTCACTCATAGGTTTTACATGAACACATGTGATGGACATACTCAAGCTATTTTGTTCCCATGATATGAAATGCTAGATTATAGTGAAATTAATAGTTTTATAAATGTGAGATTTGATGTCAATTATATTGTTCATTTGTTCATATATGTTAATGACTACATGTAGTTCATCAGTGATTTATTCAACTTACGGTAGATTGTTCATGTACATGTATTCATATATATTACTGACTACATCTAAAATGTTAGTTTAAATATATGTGATTAATAGCCCTACTAAAGTTTAGATCAGACAAAATATACCTAAGTAAAATGTGAGATTTGATGTCAATTTATATCATTCATTTGTTCATGCATGTGCGTTACTGACTACATCCTCATCTAAAATGATAGTTTTTAATGTGATTATTGCTTTAAGTTAAAAGCCCTACTCGAGCTTATATCAGACAAAATATAAGTAAAATGTGACATTAGGTGTCAAGTTATGTTGTTTATTTGTTTAATTTACATTGTTCATTACTACATGTGTTACTGTCTACATGTATCTAAATTCTTTGTTTATCTGATTACTGCATTAATTAATAGCCCTACCACAGAGAGAGAGTAGATCAGACAAGTATATTAACTGAATGTGAGATGTCCATTGTTCATTTATTCAGTATATTGTGTCATAAATGTATTTCACATTAAACAGTATTATTTACAACCATAGAAACAAAACTGAAAACGAACACATATCATGTAAGAAATAATCATCATAGAAGCCCATATCTGTTTGTAATCACTGTCTAAAGTAACATCCCTGGATGTCATATCTATATTCTACATACATATGTATCTTTCATAAATGGTCACTTACTCCTTGAGAAATAACCACAAGTTGGCACCCATACATGTATATGCATTACATAATTAAAGATTTTGTATGTTTATAGCTATGTACATTACTTAGCAAAATTTGAAAGGATTTTATGAAGTACTATTGAAATAAGCGAATCTCTTTGGGTAAATGATCACTAAAACCAAGCAAATTTTTATTTTAAGGGAGAGAGATAAGAGTGCATGACTACAAATCATTTGCAGGTTCATACTTGAGTAACTTACAGTGTATTTCATAAAAGATGTCATTCATGTGCGCGAAGTACTTCTGAAATTGTGCACAAATTCATTTCCATTTTCCAGGGTAAAAATAATATTATCACAAAATATTTTTAGCTCCCTTCTTGATACTTTCATTGACTTCCTAATGCAATAAAGTTGAATTAGTCTCCTTATCAAAAGATTTATAGGCACTTTTCACATTCGTAAAGCGCTTTCAAAATGAAAACCATTTTTAGTTGAATGATGCAATGTTAAATCATAATTATTATCATTATCATTGCTATTATAATTGTTAGTGTTAAAGATAAGCTTGAGTTCTGGTAATGATAGAAAATAAATTCTCACAGAATTCAACAAAACTCACACTAAACGTTTAAGGTTACAAATAAATGACATGTGCCAAACGATTTTGGTAGAACATGTATAGGGGCTGAGGAATGAGCATAGAAAGATTAATCAAGGTAAGTAGGCCCGACACCATGTGCTTAATTACACAGGTCTCTATGTGCAAATGAGAGTTGTGGTTTCTATTGAAGATGATTTCCAGGAGATTTTGTGAGGTTGTTTTTATTTTACTGGTTCAAACAATCGATCTACTGCAAGACTGATACCAATCCAGAATGAATTATAACCATGTTCTCTTGACATACGATTCCCATACCAGAGCTCAAGATTTTTTTTATAGCTTTAATGTTGATCGTTTTTGTTACAAACATTATAATTATCATTATTATGATCATTTTCATCCTATCATCATTACAAATATCCTTCCCTCGTCATTATTATCATTCATTTTGTCGAATCATTTTTTTGGCAGACTGTTATTCTCCGTAGCAGTCAGCCACTGACCGGTACCAACACCAAACGATGTAAGGATGATGAGAGATTATTGAATGCTGCCCTCAGTGTTGGTAAGAGGGGATACATCATCGACACAAGGTCAATGAATGGAGCCATGGCAGCTAGAACCAAAGGTATGTAAGATGGGAATAAAGGACGTTCTGCAGTATTGTTCTTGCGCACATTAGCTGCTCAGGGCCAACTGGTTATGTATCCACCATGCACACTGCCTTGAGTTCCTGGTATTGTGCATCTAGTAAATACATGATCAGCTAGCCCTGTGCAGCTAAGGTGTGCATGAACATGAATGCATAACACCCTTAAACCGAATAGATTTCACATTCTGATCTTTTTCTTTTGTTTTCATAAAAGTTCCTTTTATCCCTTTGAACTTCTCTATACTACCCTTCTCCCTTTTTCCTCATTTCCCAGTTTTCTTTCTTAACTTTTTTAGTGAATGCATTAAAAATGTATAACAAGTCCAGATATTTATGCGCATTGATAACAGTCGCCGGGCTTAAGCAAGGAGACTAATTTTCCAAGCCATTTGGACGTGCATCTAGTTTTATATCATCCCATATGCACTATGCAAGAACGGAAAACTGTTGATTCTTATTATTGTTTTTATGTGTGTGAAATTTTTTTGGGGTGTGTTTTCCTCTTTGTTCAGGTGGTGGTTTTGAGACGGAAGTGAACTATCCCCAGTGGAGGCGTGTGAACAAACCTCTTGATAAACCAAGCATCTTACAAGAATCTCTCTGTAAACTACTAGAAGGTAAGATATCTTATGCCTCAGTCAGACCTTTGCGTATTTGGCTTGCGTGTTGCTGCGTATTTATGGCCAGCCATTTTAACATTTATTCCTATTTCTTGATATCAAGAAATCAAATTCTTGATTTCAAGAAATAGAATTCTTGATATCAAGAATTACCATTGTTTTACAACAGAAAATCATTTCTTGATATCAAGAAATAGGAATAAATGTTAAAACGGCTTGCCATAAATACGCAGCAATACGCCAAATAGGCAAAGGTGTGACTGAGGCATTAGGAACCTACATGGTACATGTAGAGTGGTGTTCTCTTGATAAGTTGTTCTGGACTTTAGTGTGTAAAAGATATAAGGTTAAGGTTATGGTTGTTGTTATTGGGTTTAGGTAATTAAGGTGATGAATAAGAATTTGTTTTGATGGTTTGTTTTGTCTGACTGCTAAGAAAGCATTGTATGCTTGTAAGTAAGCAACCAGGGGACTGACGGCTTTAAGTCGTTTTCGAGTGACTTGGTAATGAGGATTAATGCCTTTAAATACCAAATGGCACTAGTGCATCGACTTGGTTTCGAACCCTGGGACCTCCCGGTAACGAGACCACTGCTTTACCACTGAGCCATCGAGTCTCCTTCAATTAAAGTACCATGAATAATTGAGTTTGTCAGTTCATTTCTCTTCTTGTTTGAAGATAATTTGTTTAAAACATGTTTTCCACTCTTAGTAGTAATAGTAGTAGTAGTAGAAGTATTAGTAGACGTTATTGGATAACTTGTGTACCACAAGGCCAATCTGCAACAAGGCATGTTATGAACTTAAGATGGTTCAGCCGATTTTTAGTAATAGGAGTTACTACAGTGTTGTACATGCACTTCATACACTATCTTTTTAGCTCATCCGGCCCGAAGGGCCCGATGAGCTTATGCCATGGCGTGTCGTCCGTCCGTCCGTCCACAGTTTTCAAAATGCTTCTTCTTCGTTATTTTTCAACCGATTTTGATTCTGATTGTTTCATATGATAGGGCTAGGAGGGGGATTTAAAACTTCTACACAGAATCGTGAAATTCATTATCTATGCTAATTTATGCAAATTTATTCGAAATCACAAAAAATGCTTCTCCTTCATTTCTCGACGGATTTTGATTTGGTTTGCTTTATCTGGTAGAGCTAACTTTGGTACACTAAATTCTACACAGAATTTTAAAATTATTCTTCATTAATTAATTATGGTAATTTATGCAAATTTATTCCAAAAATAACAAAAATTGCTTCTTCTCCCTCATTTTTTGACCGATTTTGATTTGGTTTGCCTTATCTGGTAGAGCTAAATTTGGAACACTAAACTTCTACACAGAATTTTGAGATTTTGCTCCATTGATTATTTATGGTACTTTATGCAAATTTATTCCAAAAATAATTTAAAAATCACAAAAAATGCTTCTTCTCCTTCATATTGTGACCGATTTTGATTTGATATGCTTTATCTGGTAGAGCTAACTTTGGTACACTAAACTTCTACACAGAATTTAAAATTTTTTCTCCATTAATAAATTATGGTAATTTATTCCAAATTTATTCCAGAAAAAACAAAAATTGCTTCTTCTAACTCATTTCTTGACCTATTTTGATTTGGTTTGCTTTATCTGGTAGAGCTAAATTTGGTTTACTAAAATTCTACACAGAATTTTGAGATTTTGCTCCATTGATTAATTGTGGTAATTTATTCAAATTTATTCCAAAAATAACAAAAATGCTTCTCCTTCATTTCATTTTTAAAGTTTTGTGCAAAATATTAGGATGATTATTTGCAAATTTGATCCTCACAGAAAACACTTGATTTGTGGATTAAAAAGAGGAGAAAAGAGAGGTTGAAAATTAAATGTTCAGAACGCATTTTGTTTTCAGCAAAGCGCTACTCCGGAGCTACTAGCGCAAGGCCAGAATAGGCCTAGGCATGGCAATCACACTGCATACCCCCTTGCACACACACTTTGGATAAGTAGAACTATGGTAGTAGGGTCCATGGTAGAACAATGCTCACAGTTATTGTTTATGCTGGTGGCCCAATCTGGCAAAAATATAACAATTTTATAAATGATAGGAAATATCAAGAAATGATAAATGTACTAGCGAATATAAATTTAGAGAAATGGTGGTCGATTTGTAACAGATTTGTGTTGCTTTCCAGTCTGTTTACCCCACACCCGTTTTGCGAATGGAGCATTCCAGTATAGCTGATCTGAGTCAACAGTGCAGTGTCAGCTAGTGACTTGTGTGCTAGTACATGACCCCATGTACATTGCATGTATGCATTGTTAATTGAGTACTGTAGGCAGTGATGTATTATAGTATGGGTTTCAAATTTTTATTTTTTGACCAGTTCAAAAGTGTACCACATAAAATTTACGATATTTGTTGTTGCGAGATGCGGATGAGCGCTACGTCATTGACGTTCTGGTTTTCATCTTCCTAGCGTGCATGGATACTGGGTGCTCAGCAGACAAGTGGATCAGTCGTCTAACAAACTGTGGTTGGTTACATCATGTGAAAGAGACTCTGACTACAGCATGCCTGGTGGCACAGTGTGTCGACAGAGAAAGTGAGTACAATTAAAGCCATACTCTACTAGAAGCGCTATCGCAAAATCCCCTCCTGCACCATCTCAGGTCAGCTGTAGCAGTATGGTCCTGTAACTGGCTGCTTCCCTAGCTGCGCTGTCATTTCTTGCATTGATTCCTCTGTCTGCGAAGTGGAAATTAGGTATTGGGTTACACACAGTTGGTAAGTTGACCATGAGGTGGCGCTATGCAACGCACAGTATGTACTTCTCAACCTCCCATCAGAAACCACACAGCAATGGTTATGAAATGTGCACTGTTACCAGGGATGCCAGTTTTCAGACTTTGGTCTAATTTCAGGCCCTGTCCCCTGCTTTTAGACCTCTTCAGTCTTTTTACTGTACGCAATATGATGTATTTAAATCTTTGTACTCTACAGAAATAATCCACATTGTATTTATCATGGTAAAGATATACCGAAGACTTCAAGATTAATAACTGTTTCCAAGAAAAATTTATACCAGTGATAAAAGGGTTGTTGTCATGGAGCTAATCAAGACCAGAAATTAGTAATTTTGAAAAGACTTCCGTGTTGCACAAAGCAATCCTTCCATCACTTGATGTCTCCTGTTTTGGGGGTGCAAAATTGCATGTGTGGCAAATGAACGACCATGCAGAGATGAGAAAAAAGCAACCAAAAGCTAGGTTAATTAGCCCTTATCTCTTGTCATTTTGTCTGCCACAGATTCTGCCGTTCTTGTTCATGGTTCAGAGGGTCTTGATGCAAGCCTACAGGTGACCTCCTTGGCTCAGGTCATTCTAGATGCAGACTGCAGAACAGTGAGGGGGTAAGCTTGCACACACACAAATGATAATCATGAATGAAGGTTAATGATAACAATACGGATGTGATGATGTTGATGATGATGATAATCATGATGATGATGATGAAGATGAAGAACAAGATTATGATGACAATAATGGTCATGATGATGAAAGCAAAAATTATTGATGGTGATGTTGATGATGATTGTGGTGGTGGTAATTCTAATGATGATGATGATGATGATGATGATGATGATGATGATGAAGTTGATGACGATGTTGATTATGATGATGATCATCATCATGATAATGATGATGAAGAAGAAGATTATGATAACAATAATGGTAATGATGATAATAAACAAAATTATTGATGATGATGATGATGATGATTGTGGTGGTACTGGTAATGCTAAAGATGACGGTGATTTTGATGGTGATGATGATGACTGATAGTGATAATGTTTAATTGTTGATAGTGATGATGGTGATAATGTTTATGGTGATGATGGTGCTGCTGATGATTGAATGGATGATGATCATAATATAATTCTGATAATAAATCATTTCTTCTGTACATATAGCTTTGAGGCCCTGATAGAGCGAGAATGGATCCAGGCTGGTCATCCCTTCCTCAGCAGGTGTTCTAAATCAGTGTTCTCTCAGAACAAGAACAAATACGCTGGTCCAGTGTATCTTCTCTTCTTGGACTGTGTCTGGCAGGTAGACTATCGTTCCATTCATATTCAGGGTCTGTGAGATGGTCTTTATAATACATGTAATATTGGATATTTGTATAACACTCATATTTACCATGTAAGGTTCTCAAGGCGCTCCACTATTACCCCTACTCTAGCTAAGCTACTGATTTAAAGCTTAAAGCATTCATTGAATTCCTTCCTCTAGCTGGTACCCTTTTAACACTTGGGTGGAAAGTAGAACATACATGTGTATTGCCAATGGGGCCCAAACTTACAATCTTCACATTTCTAGTGAAGTCCATAAAGCCCCTCTAAAGTGTTGGGAAGCCCCAAAGATTTGATGGCAAAATTTCACTTAAATTTGATCATAATGTGAAAGAGGATGTCATTTAAGACACATTTCTGCAAGGATTTTCAAAACAAATGTGTTTGAAGTCGAATATTAATGAAAGAGTACAAAATTTAAGTTTTCTGCGTACAACAAAAAACCCAAATTAGTATTCTTTTGTCAATATTTGTCTTCAAACACATTTTTTTTTTTTTTTGGGGGAATCTTTGTAGAAGTGTGTCTTAAATGACATCCCCTTTCACATTATGATACAATAAGTGAAATTTTGCCATCAATTTTTTGGGGCTCCCAACACTTTAGAGGGGCTTTAAACCACTCTACCATGACACCTGGTACTGGTCTTAATACATGATATTGAAGGGCATTCAGTTTTTAGTGAATTTGATTATCTTGGCATCCAGATTTGTAAGTTGTTTTGATTGATTACTTTACCTTATTCAAATCCTGGACTTCCCTTCCCCTTCCAAAAGATGCTTATGTCCTGATGATCATGTATGAGATAACAGTTGTTCTTTTTCTTCCTTTTTTTACAACAGATTTTCCAACAATTTCCATGTTCCTTTGAGTTCAGTGAGAAGTTCCTCATCATGTTGTTTGAGAATGCGTACGCAAGCCGGTTTGGTAAATGAACACCCTTCCTTCTTGTGACTTTTCCTTCATTCCTTACATGCCCCACAAATTATCCCCCTGTTCCACATTGTATTGATCATGGGATAGATTTACCAAAGACTTCAAGATTGTTTAACTGTTTCAAGTGAAAGATTAATCTATACTATTATTTAAACATATTTGTGGCTTACACCCAGTAAATAAGATCGATTGATCGATCTGTATTGAAAAACAAGTCAGAAAAAATCTTGGAACCAGCGGGACTTGAACCTGCATCTACTGCTTGCCGGGCAGCGACTCTACCACCAGGTTCAAGTCCCGCTGGTTCCAAGATATTTTCTGACTTGTTTTTCAATACAGATCGATACAAATCTATACTAGTTTAAAAAAGGATTGTCATGGAGCTAATGAAGACCAGTAATGGGTAATTATGCAAAGCAATTGTGTTGCATAAAGCAAATCGTTCTGTCAAATGGTGTCTATGGTTTTGTGGCAAACGAGCAACCGCACAGAGAGGCAAAGAAAGCAACAAAAATGTTTATGATTTAACAATCGATCATGGTTTATTTAGGATAGCAAGAGGTATGAGGTTAGGTTTACGCTTATGTGAAAAGTGTTAGGTTTAAAGTGTTTGGTTTGAAATTAATGATATTTTTAGTGAAAAAATTAAACTGTACATGGAGCTCCTGATGTATGTATACATATTTTGTTCTGGGACATGCAAGAGGGTAAAATTATAGACTCACCCTTAGTACACAACTTGTGTTCCTTCCTACCCCCTTATACAGTCAAACCTGCTTTAGTGACCACCTGTCTACAAAGACCAAATTTTTTGTTTCCCTTGAAAATGGTTTCTCATTGAAACATGTACTAAATGAACCTGTCTACAAAGACCACATTTTTTGTCTCCCTTGAAACATGTTCTAAAGGAACCTGTCTACAAAGACCACTCTTTGTGTTTCCCTTGGGCGGTCGCTATAGACAGGTTTGACTGTACTTACTTATTATTTAGGAATTTCTGTAGAAGCCTGTATAAATACTCTGTTAGGTATTGATGCAATGATATCATTGCGGTAACAAGTTCCATGTGATTATTATAACTGGGTATTATAATTGTCATATCCTCCTTGCAGGTACATTTTTGTGCAATAATGAGAATGAGAGGAAGATGGCGAGGGTCTCTGAGAAAACTGTCTCTCTCTGGTAAGTTTTACTACATGTATTTCATTTAGCACCATGTATACAGTAAAGTTGACTAACATTTGTGTGTTTAGAGAAATCACCTGTCGTACCAGATTTGTTATGCTCTTTAAATTTGCAACTTATTGGGAAATTATATCATAATCTAACTTTATGCATCAGTTGGTTCGCATGGTATCAGATCAGACAGCAAACTGGGAACAAAATATACGCAAGCGCATTAAATCCCTATACATGTACCTCTGCAGAGTTTGGAAGTCAGTGTGATACGTGATATATTGCGAGTATTTCATCATAAGTGAGAATGGCCAGGGCCCCGTCATACAAAGAGTTGTTATCAATCGCAACTATGTACGTAAGAGATAGGAGACTGCAAACTTGCAATTGATTTGGATCAATCGTAACTCTTTGTAAGACAGGGCCCAGGGCCCGTATTCAATTCAATACTTAAGTACAAAATTTAAGCTTTTTACTTAGTATTTGGCTTAGATAAAATACTAAGCCAATTTTGGTATTCAATTCAAACTTTTGGCTAAGTATTTTACCCTAAATTTAAGACAGCTCCCTTCCAGACTTAAGCCAATTATTTGGAGGCCTTGATTGGCAGGCATATGGTTTTATTACGCAGTATCATAACAGCATTTATTGTGACGTGTTAATTGCGCATTACTTTTGATTGACCGTGTGATGTCACAATGCTTATCAGTAAGTATTTTACGTAGACTTTGTCTCAGGTAAGTGAAAGTCTAAAATGCAATTTGAATACGAAGAACAATGTGTCTCATCCTCTTGTTTCATTCAGGACCTACATCAATCGTCCTCAGATTCTGCAGATTTTCTTCAACCCCCTCTACCAGCCTAACCAGCAAGTCATCTGGCCCTCTGTTGCTCCTCAGAGTCTGGTAAGATGCCTTGTAAATTTCCTTCTTTCCAGCTATCATCTATCCATCTAGCTGTTTACTAATCTATCTATTCTTCTATCAATCTAGCTATACGTGCCTTCACGGTTGTTTCATCGCGAAGCATGCAGGGACAGATTTCTAGTACGCAGTCGATTTTCACCTTCGCCGCGATCAGCTGTTCCATTGCCAACAACGTGATTTTTATCCTGTCGAATCAACATGACTTCATAATCTTGTACAGAATCCGTTATTCTGCAGTGATTTTCTTTCATTTCAGTATCATTTGTACGGTAAGAAACCAAAGTCTGTGATTATGTATTTTTATGACGATCCTTCAACATAAAACACGAATGTTTAGCAGTTCAAAAAGACAAACAATCGACGCAAACTACACACACACACATTTGAACATATGGGACTATATATTCATACAACGGAACCCACTCTCATTAGCCCACTTTACTTCGTATTATCAGCTTTATTTTTTGAAGGATCGTCATGAAAATACATAATCATAAACTTTGGTTTCTAACCGTACAAATTATACTGGAATGAAAGAAAATCACTGCAGAATAACGGATCCTGTACAAGATTATGATGTT
This sequence comes from Mesocentrotus franciscanus, assembly GCA_037976565.1. NCBI lineage: Eukaryota > Metazoa > Echinodermata > Echinoidea > Camarodonta > Strongylocentrotidae > Mesocentrotus > Mesocentrotus franciscanus. The sequence goes on along the minus strand of CP137684.1, from coordinate 2,650,804 downwards.
GATTCGACAGGATAAAAAAAATCCCGTTGTTGGCAATGGAAAAGCTGATCGCGGCGAAGGTGAAAATCTACTGCCGTACTAGAAATCTGTCCCGGCATACTTTGCGATGAAACAACCGTGATGGCACATATTTACTAATCTATATATTTTTCTATCTATCTATCTATGTAGTAATAGTAGTAGTAGTAGTAGGAGTAGTAGTGGTAGTAGGAGTAGTAGTAGTAGTAGTAGTAGTAGTAGTAGTAGTAGGAGTAGTAGTAGTAGTAGTAGTAGTAGGAGTAGTAGTAGTAGTAGTAGTAGTAGTAGTAGTAGTAGTAGTAGTAGTAGTAGTAGTAGTAGTAGTAGTAGTAGTAGTAGTAGGAGTGGTGGTTGAGGAGGAGGAGGAGGAGGAGAAGGAGAAGGAGAAGGAGAAGGAGAAGGAGGGAGGAGGAGGAGGAGGAGGAGGAGGAGGAGGAGGAGGAGGAGTAGTAGTAATAATAGTAGTTGTAGTACTACTAGTAGTAGTAGTAGTAGTAGTTGTATCAGTAGTAGTAGTAGTAGTAGTAGTAGTAGTAGCAGTTATTAGTAGTAGTAGCAGTAGTAGTAGTAGGAGTGGGAGTAGTAGTGGTAGTGGTGGTAGCAGTAGTGGTAGTGGTTAGTAGTAGGGGTAGGAGTAGAAGTAGTGCTAGTAGTAAGTTATCGTCATTATTATTGTATATATTGATTTGATTTACTAGGCGCTATGGTCAAGCCTGTACATGAGATGGACGTTGAGTGATACGCTGACCAGTATACCCACACAGGTCATCATAGACATCAAACAGAGCGACAAGGAACTGAGGTTAAAGGTCAATGAACTAAGAAGGTATGTCGTAAAGAGGCTCATCTAATTGGTAGAGTTGATTGTAATCTGATTACCCAATGAAATTTATTTCCCTTGTAAGAATTTCATCTGTTAGACTTTATTATCCTTTTTTCAGTGATTTTGGGCCTAAATGGGGCTGGCAGGATTCCAAATAATCATATTCCCAGAAATTATTGCTGCTATCTCACTTCTTTCCTCACTCTTTTTCTCTCCAAAAAAAAATCTGGTGGCTGAGGGCTCTATTTCTTCCAGTCATGTTTTGGGAAATATTTCATGTCAGGGATATTTTAGACAATCCTTGATATTCAGCAGAGTTTAGTGATCATAGATCAGTCCTGTAGGTTCTGGTTAAGAATTTAAAAACATTTTTTCAGTGATACACCTGTACTCTCTTTTTTAGTATCTCATTTTTTCTGTCCTACTCTGTCTCTCTCTCTCCTTTACCAGGCAATTGGGTGACCTCCAGAAAGAAGCGCTAGAGAAAGGATTGATCAGCGATTGATGGCAAGCGTAGTGTTAGGGATATCTTGCTTTACATACAGACATTAGTGGCAATCTCTCTGTTGTGATGTCACAAAGAGTCATGGCATCCCTTTGGCTTGTGCTAATGGGCAAGGAGAAAGTCACCTTCACCAGAATGATCAGTTGAAGAATGGACAAATTGGGTTTATGACTCATCCTATAGATGAAGGCACTGCTAAGAGCATTAGTTTGACGTACAAGTAGCTCACACTGTACATGTATACATGTACGTAAATAGTCAACGTTCTCTTGTAAATCTCAAGTTAAATTTGAGGCTTGAGTCACTTAATATATGCCGAGAATGAATAGTTAAGTTTTTAAGGTTAACATCAATGGAATATGACGATGGCTGCTTACATGTAGATGTACAACGAAAGTAGTTTGTATTTAGTCGTTTTTCCTCAGGCTACGCAGTACAGACCAACCAAATGCCCTGAACATGGCTGCAGTTTCTGCTAACATACTGGCACCTTTTTTCTTCTCTAAAATTAGCAAGGAAAACAGACTTGCTAAAGCTTTTCGTCTTGCCCTCATCAGAGTAAATTGCAAGAATTCTCTGTTATATTTATTAGAAGCTTCCTATTTCTTGTACCCGATATATCACTGCATTATTTAGTGTGCTAGAAATCATACTTTTTCCATACTGTTTTGTTCTTGTGTCCATCTGTTGAAAGTCCTGTTAGGATGGACGTGTACTTTTAGAGTCTACATCATATCTAGACTGACTGAGTGTAGTTTTAGGAATATAAAAGCTAGCTATACATGCCAAATGCATGCATGTTATGAAGTACAATTCCAGCTTTTGTCATGTCAATTGAATGCACATGTACATGTAAAAAAATGTAGTTATTTCACAGAATTGGTAGCACTTGGTAGCACTGTTGGAAACTATGGGGAAAATAATGTCTAGAATGTTAATGAACATGAGTATTTATATACAGTAGGCTTGCGGTTGCACCATGTGAGAGAGAGGGAGGATTGGGGAGTCCTGAAAAAGGACTCTCGGTAATCTTTCTTTCTTGAGTGTGTGTAGTCCTGAAAAGGACTGTTGGTGTAGTCTTGAAAAAGACTGTTGGTATCTTTCTTAAAGAGAACTATAGCGCCGGTTGGAGAGGATGGGTGGTAGGAGTGGCTCGACGTTTCGAACAGGTTGACTATCCGCCGTCAGGAGCCTACTGTATATCTACATCACCATGCAAGCCAATACTTATAAGCAGCATCTAACATGAGTATTGTGGCCTAGCACTGAACTTTCAGATGCTGTTTAAAGGACAATAGTTTTGTCACCTTCCCCAAAACTTGTTTGATTTGAGTGGATGGATACTATTAAGTTTAAAGGTTTGTTTATTTCCATTTTGATTCATTCCAAATAGAGGAGGTATAAAGGTTATATTTTATAATGATTTTACCATATTTGACATATTCTTAAAATCAAAGATATAGATCGTGCAAAATGAGATTTAAAATATATCCTTTTTCTTTTTGCATGGGCAGTAATAAAACAAGATTATATATTACGGAAGAAAAGATTTAGAAATGATTTCATATAAAGACTAAAGAGTACTTCTTCATTTGTATATCCAGTTATCACTAGTAGACTTTAAAGGTATAGACTGGCCAGTTTTGGAAACGCCCCCCTCTCAAAAAAATGAAATGAAAGCTCTTATTACCGATCATGTGAAAGAATATGTTTTGACTAATACGTGATGATACAAATTTTGCCGGGAAACCGCCTACTAATTGATATATTTGGTAAATTATCATATCAATCCGGCCTGGATAGATATCGCGAAGCCATTTCAACATTGATCATTGGGCATATATTTCTGCTTTTTCGCGAATTTAGGTTGAAGTATTGCCATCTAAACCTCTGAAGGCAATATTTAAACAATATTGAATGGATATTTTGCACCTAAAACCCTTGAACCACAATTTTACCACTAACAGTCTATATCTTTCATTTCTCTTTCTATATTGGGGTCACAGTTTCTAAACAGTTGTGACTGATTTGAAAGGATCACATTTTAATTTCAGGTTGATGATGATAACAAGTTGGCATTTCATAACTTGAGAAGTTGGTGATTTTAACTCTGCGATTCACTGCTTGAAGAATTTCTGATCAGTTTAGATGTGCAACTCTTTATAAGACAGAGCCCAGAGGGGTGTTTCACAAAACTTGTCATCAGTGACAAATGACAGTTTTTGTTATAAGCTACTGAAATCCTTGCTTCTGATTGGTTATCAGCAGATTTGTCACTGATTTTTTTTTGGTCATTTGTCATTGAAAAAAGGCTTTGTGAAACACCCCCCTGATGTTTCCCTACTTAATAAAAATCTTGCCACATTCCAATTTTTGTATGTTTAAAGTAAATTATTAAATTTAAATGATTATGTAATAGTACATGTAGGTCAGAATGATACATAAACTATGAATTTCAATTCAGTACGAATTTATGAGATAGTTTTTTTCTACTCCACCGGGTTGATATTTATTGTGATGATTTTCTCTTTGTATGTTCTTGTTCTAATATCTCTAAAACTTCAGTAAAGACTGTTCAGTCCCCACAAAATTAATGAAGACTTGTAAGATGTGCAAATTAATTAGGCCATTTTTTTGTCAGGTAGGACAAGCCAAAATGTTTGTCCTACCTAGCAACAATTAACGTATGCCATTCACATTCTGAATATTGAAATACAATTATTGGTAAAAGGTGAATGAAATAAGTTGCAACGAGGCACTTAAAGATTTATGCCTTAAATTTGATTACATTACGAAAATGGTCTATAGACAAGTAGGTGTTCTGTACTGGTTTCCTGTATACAGTGGTAGCGGCCAGTATAGACAGGTGGTCTTTCTATCAGGTTCAACTGCATTCACCTCTCCTTAACATCCTGCAATTTCTTATCTATTCTTTCATAATTTTGTGTCTGTGTAAGTTTTGAAATCATGAATTTTGTAGGTTATAATCAATGTTATAAATGATATTAAACTGTATTGAGATATATTTTAGCAATTTTGTAATGTGCAAGAAAGTGCAGAAGTACTGATATATGTTATACTGTTTAACAATGATGTTTATTGTAAATAGAAAAGTCAAATTTATGCTAAATGTATCTATTATTAAATGTTAAGGTGAACGAATTATCCATTGCCATTCCCGTCTACACTGTATTACCTATACATTTATAATGCATTTCCTCACTCCTTTTCCTTTCTCAGTAGTCCCCTTTCTGTATTTCCTCCCTTTTTTTGGTCTCGCTCTCTATCTTGATGTATGGCATTCTTGTGTGTAATTCAATCTATAGTGTACCAGAGTGTGATGTCATACTGGCCAAGTTGTCAAGGTTGCTGGTTCCAAACCATTTCGTGCTGAACAATGGTGTGGTGATCACACCAGCCCCAAACACACAATTTCCCCTGCTCCAGCCCGTTGCTTGAAAGATTTTGCGGTGCACCTCATGCGTGCAGATTCTGTTGTTTAGAACCGGTAACTGGGACGATGAGCGAATACGAGGTTAGCACTTGGTTACTCTATTGTCTGTTGAGAGCCAGAAGGGCGACTTCAACTGACCCCATCTGGTGAAGGTGACTTTCTCCTTGCCCATTAGCACAAGCCAAATCGATGCCTTGACTCTTTGTGACATCACAATAGAGACTTGTATACTACCCTTCTGGCTCTCAACAGACGGTTTGATCTATCCATTCAAAACATATTCCTTCATTCTCTCTCCTTGCACAATAATCCCCTTTCGGCATTTACCTTTCTCTCTCTCTCTCTCTCTCTCTATATATATATATATATCTCTATCGCTGTCTCTCTCTATCTCTATCACTGCCTCTCTCTCTATCTCTATCGCTGTCTCTCTTTCTCTTTCTCTGTCTGCCCCTCTCTATATATATCACTATGGCTGTCTCTCTCTCTCTCTGTCTCTGTCTGCCCCTCTGTCTCTATCACTGCCTCTCTCTCTCTATCGCTGTCTCTCTCTGTCTCTGTCTGCCCCTGTCTCTATCGCTGTCTCTCTCTATCTCTATCGCTGTCTCTCTTTCTCTGTCTCTGTCTGCCCCTCTGTCTCTATCACTGCCTCTCTCTCTATCACTATCGCTGTCTCTCTTTCTCTGTCTCTGTCTGCCCCTCTCTATCTCTATCGCTGTCTCTCTTTCTCTATCACTGTCTCTTTCTCTGTCTGCCCCTCTCTATCTCTATCACTGTCTCTCTGTCTCTTTCTCTCTCTGTCTCTGTCTCTCTCTCTGTGTCTGTCTTCTTCTTTTGGTTATCTTCAAAGGGCTATGGAGCCTATCACGACTCTGCCCCTTTCCATATAACTGGTATTTTTTATCATTAAAACAATCATTAAAATCTGGAATCAGAAGTTTCAAACCTTACACAGCATGCACTAAACATACACTGGCAGAAGTCATAGAGAAGCAAAATACATGAGAGACAGTGCAAGTGAGACAGACATAGAATGAGAAAGAGATGGAGAGATAAGGGTGAAAAGACATGTAAGAAGCACATATTGAACGGTGATATAAACACAAGAACTTGTTGCTTGGGTTTTTTCTATTTCTTTGAATTTACTGGCAAAATTTTCCACATTTATGACATAAGATTTCACAATCGCATCAAAGAATTGATGAAGATTTAAACGTTATAAACCTACCGGTATTCAAATCATCAACATACCACAAAAGATCACATTTAAAAAAAATGACCATTCAACAGAACTACACCTGTATGTCCACAAAAATTAACAAGATGAATAACGTAACCTTAGCTATAAAGACAAAATTACAGACTACACAAGCTCTACTGAGAAAAAAAATGGCTGAACACATCTGTGAATTAGAAATATACAATGTGTTCATGGGCATTGAGTGATTAAGACGTCTGATATGATAGCAGGTAAGTTTGTTTGAATATTTAAAAGAACAAATATTGCCACCCTGACCTCGGTCTATATAATTGATTTTCATATTCAATGATTCATTACCAATCAGAATATAAACAAATCTAATTTGGTAAACGGGTAAGCAGTAAAATGAACATTAAATCAGACAGACCAGGGGGGTGTTTCACAAAGATCCTAAGTTGAACTTATCTCTAAGTTGGACTTAATAATTATGGAAAGCCGTTAGCATCTATGAAAATATTTTGTAAAAGTTATTTTAAATGGCATAAAATGTTGATTCAAATCATTCATATTTTCCATTATCAAGGAGATGTCATGTTCTTGATGTGGAATTGATAAAAAGTCTAAAATACTTGAATTTTCGCCTTTGAATATATTTTATTTTAAGGCTACCAATGGCTCTCCATAATTTTGAAGTCCAACTTAGAGATATGTTCAACTTAGGACCTTTGTGAAACACCCCCCTGGGCCTATATTCATAAAACCTTACCAAGTTAGTTGTCAACTAATTACATAGATTATAGTACAGAATTAGTTGACAACTAGATTATAGGCTTAGTAAGGTTTTATGATTATGGAATTATTTTCAAATATTTTGAGATTTCATTCATACAACTTTAACTTTAACTAAAGTTTCTCTTGACAACCCAATACATTGCCGTAAGACTACCTGAGGATTATCTGTCATAGCAACAAACAATGTATTTAAGATGGATGGATACCATTACCATCCATACAAATGCTTTCACACATACCGGTAACAGATGAATAGATGTTTCTTTCAAGGTATCTTGGAAAAAACCTACAACAATAACTTAGAAGATAGAGGTGAAGTGTAAATTTAAAGAAGCAAGATCCATAAATATGAATCTGTGAATAAACGGCATTGTTTCACAAAACCATCGTAAATACAAGTTCACCAACAAGTTCAATGAAATGTGACAACCCAATTCAACATGCTTTTCAACTGGATCCTGGAGAACTTGTGCCTACATGTATGATGGTTTCGTGAGACTATGCCAAGGCTGATTAAATCCATTTATTAATCAATAAAGATTTGAAAAAACAGAAATAAAGTGTAATCATGACAATAAATCTTGACGTCTTCGAGCACCTTTTGTGTAATTCCAAGTTTCTTTTGATGTACGCAGCAAGCCACTGATGGGCAGGAATTTTCGACCAATCACATAAGAGTTCAATGAGAGTTCAAAGGTCACAATCAGCCATGTTGATTTTCTTCTGCCCGGTGTAAGACTTGACCTCGATGTGAGAAACAGTAGAATGATGGTCTGTTGCATAGAGTATCCATTGATCTGAACACAGGAAACGGTGAAATAATACAGAGGAATCATGAGCGGTTTAAACCAACAAGACCGAGGTCAAACCAAAAGTGCACTGAACAAGAATCTTTATATGATAAATGGCCGAAAATTGTTTTGTTTGGAGTAGGTTTGAAACTGCTTTTGCAATGTGAAAGCCCAAAACAGCTCACTGAGCTCAGGAAAATTGTCAAAAGGGAAGATTGATTTTGATATACAGCAAACTATAAATACAAAAATATATCTGATGAACAACAAAACAAGTATTTTTCTTTTCTTTTTTTTTCTTCTCTTTTCTTCTTCACCAATAGAAAACATACAAGCGAGGGCAATTCCTTTTTGTGGTGGTTACACACTGTATTTTTTCTTTATTGTAACAAAATGTTCATTTTGGAGTCCACATCTGTCATTTTCTCTCATACCTATAAAAGAGGTTCTGTTTGAGTTACGGTAACTACTTACATGTATGAACCCAGGTGTTGGTTTCTTTCTTTTTCCTCAATTTTTCTGTACACTTTATCAAATCCCAATTCCACTCATATTGCTCAATGCAGAGCATGACTCACTGGTCATTCCTATAGAGCTAAAGACAAGGGACCCGTATCACAAAGCATTTTTTCAATGACAAATGACAACAAAAATCAGTGACAAATCTGCTGAAAACCAATCAGAAGCAAGGATTTCACTAGCTAAACTGTCATTTGTCACTGATTACAAGTTTTGTGAACCCCCCAGCAGGTTGTGTCAGATCATAGATGTCATACGTTCTGGAGGCTGCCCTCCCCAAAAGACTACACCCTACTACAATGTATTCACAACTTTGCAGATAACAACAGAGCATCATCAATAGAAAACAATATAGAGTAATTAGACAAAAAACAAATCATGAGAATGAGGGGTCAACAAAAAAGAGCAAATAGCCTAAATACAGTCAAACCTGTCTATAGCGACCACCCAAGGGAAACACAAAAAGTGTTCTTTGTAGACAGGTTCCTTTAAATAATAGTACACGTTTCTCATTGCAGCAATTTTTAAAGGTAAAGACGAGTTTTGGAAACGCCCCTCTCAAAAAAATGAAATGGAAGCTCTCATTACTAATCATGTGAAAGAATATGTTTTGACTAATACGTGATGATACATATTTTGCCCGGAAAGTCGGAAACCGCCTACTAATTGATATATTTGGTAAATTATTATATCTATTGGGACCAAATAGATATCGCGCACACGGTCGCGTAGTCCCATATACATCTTTTTGTGTACAGTGCTTGTAACTTTACCAAGACTGGGCCAAATTTCTTATCATTTTGATGATTCCAGAACCTTGCAGTACACACCAATACTTATATGCTAGATGATCAACCTTTTCTCATCGATTCCACAACGTTTCTTTCACAATGCAATCGCATGACCAGAACTGGTCTTTATCTTTAAGGGAAACAAAAAATGTGGTCTTTGTAGACAGGTTCCTTTAGTACATGTTTCAATGAGAAACCATTTTCAAGGGAAACACAAAATGAGGTCTTTGTAGACAGGTGGTCTTTGTAGATAGGTTCCTTTATTACATGTTTCAATGAGAAACCATTTTCAAGGGAAACAAAAAATGTGGTCTTTGTAGACAGATGGTCTTTGTGGACAGGTGGTCTTTGTTGACAGGTGGTCACTAAAGCAGGTTTGACTGTAGTACATTGACCCCAAATTAACACTTCATACACTGTACATTATTATAACAAACAAACAGACATACAAATGATATAGGAAACAAACATGCAATATACTATTTCACATTATGAACACAAACTTAAATTACTTACCTAGCTTCTAACTCCACTGTGGCTCGTATTTCCCTGAACTTCCCTGCTACGTTTATCACACCGTAGCATGTCAGTAGCAGACTAATTATGCACTGAACAAAGATCTGCCATGGAAAAGGAAAAGATAAATTGGGTTTCATGAGAAATAAATTGTAGACAGGTGGTCTTTCTATACAGGTGGTCGTTAAAGCAGGTTTGACTGTACAAATATCTGCAATGGTATATATGTATGTACAGGTGTACATAGTTTTATGAGAAATAAGACACACCTCTGTGTACTATAGGTACTGTACATGTACTAATTTAAATCCTGGTTCAGATCTGCATAACAATAACATAACTACAGACATATAGAGGAGAAGATAAACTGTCTCTATACATGGACATGTACAGTTAACAACTAAATTATTCATACAGATATAATACCTTTATCAAGTTTTGGAATTTCATAAATGTGTGAAAAATTGATTTTGTCCCGATTATTCATACCCCTTGTTAAAATTTGATGTTTTTTTGTGTTTCACATACAGTAACTCAAGAATGGAAGGTCGACTGGTCGAAGTTAGGACCCTTGTTGAATACTTTTAGATTTAAGCATTAATATTTCACATTCTCAAGAAACATAAATTTTGGTACCGGTATTCATTTTTTACATTTACTTCAGACAAATTGTTATCACTAATCATACATGTAGGTAATTGCAAATTGAGTAGGCTAGGATATGTAACTTTTGAAGCATCACAATTTTCAAAAACAAATTATGTGGATTAAAATGTTAAATTCTTTTATAATTTTTTTTTTATTGAGACAACAAAAAGAAATATAGAAAGATATCAAAACAACATCGAGCATAAATAACAAATGTTACTACGTTCAAAACCTGAAATTCAAACTCATGAACTTCTCTCTCTTGCTATTTGCGTGAATTTTTGTGTGTTCTATTTACATTAAATACTTACATCTGTTGGTAATCTTGTGAACTCTTGCTCTGTTAATCTCAGGTACGATCGATCTAAGAAGGTAAGAGGAAACCAAGATTAATCTTAAGACCCTACCGAGTACTGACTTATGTTATGTGTACATACCTTAATTATGAATGATCTAATCAGTCTGCGGATATTTATATGCATGTACACAATAATTTTCATTGCTTTCATCTAAAACTCTGAAGAATAGTCACTCCCCATCCCATTCGGCCTATTTACACATCATAGACTACATAGACTACATTTGATTTAAAAATCCATGATGATGACGATGGCGATCATGAAGATATTTAATATTAATGATTGGAAGAAAAGTACATGCTCAAGGTTTTGATTTTCTCAATGAACAGCAGAAAAATGAAAAGGGTCCTCATTTTCTTTTTGTTATTCTTCTCCTCCCACTTCTTCTTTTTCTTCTTATCTTTCATATTCTTCGTCTTTGTCTTTTCCCTGTTACCGGTATTCTTCTTCTCTTTCATATTTTTCTTCCTTTTCTTCTTTCCTTTTCAGCTTTCAGAGTCATTGCCATTGTCATTTATATGCGATTGAAAACTACCCTGGACTCACAGGTGGGTTCTGTTTTGCCGAAAACGTCCATAGCATAAGTACTTATTGGTACGGAGTATCCGTCAACGTTGTCGGAAATCTACGACACCAGTCGCCAATAGGAATTCCAGCAGGTGCTAACTGATAAGTTACGAGACTAAGACATAACTAGATCAATATTGTAGCTCTATTTGTCTGATTGGAGGTGAAATTTGATGTTAATTTGGGAGTATGAGGTCTGTGGTCTGTCATCTATCGCAGAAATTTTGATCATGCCACCGCAGGGCTAGTTGCATGAATGCATGGGGTGGCCGCTTACCGATGACGTGATTGATGGCCTACCTCGCGTGCGGCCGGGGGTGTCAATACACATATAACATGCGGGTTTGTGTATAATGGTATATGAACTAGGGGAGGTGTGTACCAGTTATGACCCGCTAGTTTCTAGTAGTACGTATCCCGTTCGTCCCTGTACGCATTCTAGTCGGGATGGTCCATTCAAGGAAAAGGTGAATTTGTTTAAAACTTGACAAATTTACCATAACAAGAGATAAACAATTATTATTTTGGTTACCCGTAGTAATTTGGTACGTTTTGATTGTGACGTTGCGCATATAATAATAATAATAAAAATAGTTACATTTATAGGGCGCTTTATACAGGCGTTTCTAAGCTTTGTGTCTTTGTGACGTAACGCTTGCCGGCCATGCCGCCCACCGGGTAATGCATGGTCGCCCACTCGTGAACCTAAACCATTTTGGTGGACAATACTGACCACGCTGTGGGTCAGTTACGTTATTTGTGCCTTCTATTTAAAGGTAAAGACCAGTTTTAGAAACGCCCCTCTCTCAAAATGAAATGGAAGCTCTCATTACCAATCATGTGAAAGAATATGTTTTGACTAATACGTGATGATACAAATTTTGCCGGGAAACCGCCTACTAATTGATATATTTGGTAAATTATTATATCTATTGGGACCAAATGGATATCGCGCACGTGTCCGAAAGTCCCATATACAGCTTTCTGTGTACAGTGCTTGTAACTTTACCAAGACTGGGCCAAATTTCTTATCATTTTGATGATTCCAAAACCTTGCAGTACACACCAATACTTATATGCTAGATGATCAACCTTTTCTGATCGCAGGGCTTAAATTAATCCAAGGCCACCAAGGCCATGGCGCCGTGGATGCCCTTTTGATTGGCCTCAATGCCCCTCTCATTTGCCTTGGAGATTTTTTGTGCCCTTTCCAATTCTTCCTATTTGTGCTGTAATATACATGTAGGAATGTGCCCTACAGAAAAGTGGCCTTGCCCTAAAAATATTGAAATTTAAGGCCTTTGATCGATTCCACAATGTTTCTTTCACAATGCAATCGCATGACCAGAACTGGTCTTTATCTTTAATAAGTAAGTATATGTAGGGATGTTACAAAATTTTGAGATTTGTAATACTTAACCTGTGATATACCTTAGCAGATAAAGCATCAGAAGACCTTTCATTTGATACCTAATTCACTTCCTTACCTTCAATATTAAGGAAGTTAAAGTCATTTTTGACATGGAAAATTGTAAGCTGTCGCTCCCCATTCATTTACTATTGACTTAAGAAAAAAGCTGTGATCGAGGAACAACCGGAATAAAAACAATAAAAACAAGGTCAATCTGACCGAGCATGCGCATATCTGTCTGGAGAAAGTCACTTGATTTTCACAACTTTTCATTCCTGTTATGTTTATAAAATCCACATTCATTGCCTTAATCCTGGCCAAAATGAATGGTTTCTTATCATATAATGTACGAATGACGTACAAATTATACATATTTTTCATGATTTCATATTCACAATCAGTATTGTTAGGCCTATATAAAAACTGGGGCAGAAAACGATATTTTCTTCACATCGTTTCGCATCAATCGCACGATCACCACACAACAAATCTCGTACACGTACGTACACACGCATGCGCTGTAAACCCTCACCGGTGACTGCCGTTCGAAGTTGCAAAACATGACATGACATCCATCAATTCCTGGGCAAAAAATACACATTTCTCGTCGAAGGATTTCAATAAAATTTCACAAGAGCACAGATAAATATGTAAGCTATCGGTCTGCCTTAAGTAAAAGACGGTGGAAGTTGACTTTCATTTTGTTTGCTCTCTGGTGATCGTTGTGATGAAAATCTCCATACAAAGTGGATACCAAATTAAAGAGAAAAGTGCAACGAATACGATAGACCTAGTATCCGAAATATCAAACCCCTATAACCCCTACGAAAACGGTGTTTTAAGGGGAGTCCCCCGCACCGGCCGCATTCAGGCGCGCACACAAGAAGTAAGATTTTGATCACCGCACAGCGCCGGGATTGTAACGTACCTAGTATACTATATGGACTCTCCATTGAGGGTATTGAAGTATTCTGTGAGTATTTGCATAAAAATAGAATCGGCAGTTCCCGCAAAACGGCCGCACACCGGAAACTCTAGGCCCTGGGCCTACTCTAATATAAAATAGCAACAAATGTCAAACTCAAACTCAAAGTCAAAGACAAAGAGAAAGTCAAACTCAAAGATAAATAAATTCCTAGTTCCTGCTTTTCCCCCGACATGAAGTACTGCCTGTGCATTGTGAAGGTTGACATATATCAGTCTCCTTTAATACAGAATTCAGAACTCCCTATTCAAGACGGTTATTTCTGCCTAACTTGGCCTTGGGTCTGCAGTCTGAGCTGAGCTGCAGGTACTAAAGTACTGCGGAGATAGAGCTTACATACGCCTGGAGCACCGGGGGAGAAAATACTAAGTAAGACTGACCCTCCCACGGTCACCCATATCAGTCGTCGATCGTCTCTAGTCATCACACTCAGACACACGTTCACCGTTGAAAACTAACAATCCTAGCATTTATACAGAGTAATAAATTCCATAAATGTCTATAATTCTTACGTTGTGCTGCTGAATAAGCTGAATGAGCAAGTCCAATGATTCCAAATAAGACGAACAAATGACTGGAACCGGCCATGTTTGCGGACAATAGATACACAGAAGTGAAATTACCGGTAGGGAGTACATTGAATTTGCATAGCGCATTAGGAGTAAATAAAAAATAAAAAACACTCGTGTGCTACTTGTAGCTGCCGTCCGTTACAGGATCGACGGACCAATTAAGCGTTTACCTTAATTTAATTTTTGATCTTTTGGACATATCCAACTCATTATCTTCTTCTTCTATTTCTATTTTATTTTTTTATCTCTTCTTCTTCCTTTTCTCCCTTTTCTATTTTTTGTTCTCCTCATACGGCTGCTACCACCTCCCTCTTTCGTTCGTTCTTCCTTAATTTCTCAGTCTCTCTGTCTTTCTTTCTTTCTTTTTTTTTTCTCTTTCATTGCCTGTCCCTACCCAGCTAGCACAAAAACATTATAAGAACATCATGATAATGTTTGGCTTAACATTTGGGAAATGTTTTGTTCAAATGTTAAAATCATATGAAAATGTATGGTCTTGTAATTATCAAGAAAACATTTTTATAACATTAGACACCAACATCAATAAAACATAATAAAAATGTTTTTTTAACATTAAGCTTAAACATTATAACACTATCAATTTGATATTATCAAAAATGTTGATAAAACATATTAATGATATCTTTCAAATATTAAAAGGAAATGTTATAAAAATGTCATCCAACTATTTCTAAGACCATACATTTTGATATGATTTTAACATTTCCTAGAAACATTTCAATATTGTTATTCTCAAATGTTTTTAATATGTTATTTTAGAAATGTTAATGAAATGTTGTAATGATATCTTATTAATGTTTGAAGTAAATGTTATAAAAATGTCAGCCATCTATTTCTAAGACCATACATTTTGATATCATTTTAACGTTTCATAGAAACATTACAATATTGTTATTCTCAAATGTTTTTAATATGTTATTTTAGAAATGTTAATGAAATGTTGTAATGATATCTTATTAATGTTTGAAGTAAATGTTATAAAAATGTCAGCCATCTATTTCTAAGACCATACATTTTGATATCATTTTAACATTTCATAGAAACATTACAATATTGTTATTCTCAAATGTTTTTAATATGTTATTTTAGAAATGTTAATGAAATGTTGTAATGATATCTTATTAATGTTTGAAGTAAATGTTATAAAAATGTCAGCCATCTATTTCTAAGACCATACATTTTGATATCATTTTAACATTTCATAGAAACATTACAATATTGTTATTCTCAAATGTTTTAAATATGTTATTTTAGAAATGTTAATGAAATGTTGTAATGATATCTTATTAATGTTTGAAGTAAATGTTATAAAAATGTCAGCCATCTATTTCTAAGACCATACATTTTGATATCATTTTAACATTTCATAGAAACATTACAATATTGTTATTCTCAAATGTTTTAAATATGTTATTTTAGAAATGTTAATGAAATGTTGTAATGATATCTTATTAATGTTTGAAGTAAATGTTATAAAAATGTCAGCCATCTATTTCTAAGACCATACATTTTGATATCATTTTAACATTTCATAGAAACATTACAATATTGTTATTCTCAAATGTTTTAAATATGTTATTTTAGAAATGTTAATGAAATGTTGTAATGATATCTTATTAATGTTTGAAGTAAATGTTATAAAAATGTCAGCCATCTATTTCTAAGACCATACATTTTGATATCATTTTAACATTTCATAGAAACATTACAATATTGTTATTCTCAAATGTTTTAAATATGTTATTTTAGAAATGTTAATGAAATGTTGTAATGATATCTTATTAATGTTTGAAGTAAATGTTATAAAAATGTCAGCCATCTATTTCTAAGACCATACATTTTGATATCATTTTAACATTTCATAGAAACATTACAATATTGTTATTCTCAAATGTTTTAAATATGTTATTTTAGAAATGTTAATGAAATGTTGTAATGATATCTTATTAATGTTTGAAGTAAATGTTATAAAAATGTCAGCCATCTATTTCTAAGACCATACATTTTGATATCATTTTAACGTTTCATAGAAACATTACAATATTGTTATTCTCAAATGTTTTTAATATGTTATTTTAGAAATGTTAATGAAATGTTGTAATGATATCTTATTAATGTTTGAAGTAAATGTTATAAAAATGTCAGCCATCTATTTCTAAGACCATACATTTTGATATCATTTTAACGTTTCATAGAAACATTACAATATTGTTATTCTCAAATGTTTTTAATATGTTATTTTTAAATGTTAATGAAATGTTGTAATGATATCTTATTAATGTTTGAAGTAAATGTTATAAAAATGTCAGCCATCTATTTCTAAGACCATACATTTTGATATCATTTTAACATTTCATAGAAACATTACAATATTGTTATTCTCAAATGTTTTTAATATGTTATTTTAGAAATGTTAATGAAATGTTGTAATGATATCTTATTAATGTTTGAAGTAAATGTTATAAAAATGTCAGCCATCTATTTCTAAGACCATACATTTTGATATCATTTAAACATTTCATAGAAACATTACAATATTGTTATTCTCAAATGTTTTTAATATGTTATTTTAGAAATGTTAATGAAATGTTGTAATGATATCTTATTAATGTTTGAAGTAAATGTTATAAAAATGTCAGCCATCTATTTCTAAGACCATACATTTTGATATCATTTAAACATTTCATAGAAACATTACAATATTGTTATTCTGAAATGTTTTTAATATGTTATTTTAGAAATGTTAATGAAATGTTGTAATGATATCTTATTAATGTTTGAAGTAAATGTCATAAAAATGTCAGCCATCTATTTCTAAGACCATACATTTTGATGTTATTTAAACATTTAATAAAAACATTTGCTCGATGATATCCCAAAATGTTTTTAAATGTAAATTAAGAAATGTTGACAAGATGTTGTAATGATATCTTACGGATGTTTGAAGGAAATGTTATAAAAATGTCAGCCATCTATTTCTAAGACCATATATTTTGATATCATTTAAACATTTAATAGAAACATTACAATGTTGTTATGCGTAATGTTCTTAAAATGTTACACAGAAATGTTGATCAAATGTGCAAACGGTGCAATACATTCAGAAGCTATCACATTTTTATAACATTTCCGCATTCATACATCTTCCAAATGTATACAAATGTCCTGATTTTTGTGTTTCTCATATTTTCACATAGTCTAAATAAATACATAAAACATAAAGTGAAAAAGGAGTATAAAAATGCTTCAGTCAAAATTACATCATCAAAATCTTTTAATCATGACAAAATGTTGAAAACAATATGAGTAATGAACAAGAATCATTTTAAACATAATGATTTCACTTAAATGACGGAAGTTGGTATCTTTCTATTCTAAGATACATATATACAAGGGAAGATTTACCGTACACAATTATTTCTGTAATCAGTAGAAATAAGTACATGTAGATCCAAATTTTGGGATGATTTGTTGTCACACAACAAGTAATGAAATCAAAGTGAAAGTACTTGTGTTCATCATGCACCAAGGTAATGCCAATTATTTAGTCCCATGTATTAGGAGAGACCGGAGAGAAATGGAACATTTTTCTTCACTTTCAGAAATATTACCAATTGTAACTATGCAAATATTCGGACTAAACCAAGTACATGTATGTTTGTATATTAAAAGACTACACAGTGTATCCCAGATAACAAAAGAAACTGGATTTCATGGCAACATTTTTCATGTCATGATAACTAGAAATATCGCAATCTGTATTGCCGCGCAATGCGAATGTATCCCCCGGCAGTGGCAGCGATTTTGTGTCATCCTAATGTTCGAAGGAGGGACAAAGATTCCTTCTCCCCTCCCTGAAACAAAAGGATGATGTAGAGATCGCCACTAGTGGCTCGAACTATTGTCAAGACTAGGATAGGAGCAGCATCACCAAACCAATATGTGTGTAGATTAGAGTATAATGCATCTCTGTAGAAAATTTGAAAGAAATCTTTCAAGAAATGTGGCAGTTAGAGCGCACAAAGACCAAAATATGACCTTTGACCCTATAACAGACGGAACACAGGTGGCAGCATCACCAAACACTAAAGATGTGTAGATTGTACTAAGACACACCTCCATACAACATTTGAAAGTAATCCGTCAAGAAATGTGGCATTTAGAGCGCATAAAAGACATATGACCTTTTACCATATAAAAGACGGAAAAATGAGGGCAACATTGCCCAAAAGTGTAGATGTGTAGATTGTACCAAGAAAATTTGAAAGAAATCCGTCATGAAATATGTACCTGCAGAGCGCACACTAGACACCCACCAAAATATGACCTATGACCCTATAAAAGACAAAACACTGGAGGCAGCAGGCAGCATCAGCAAAATTGTACCAAGATACATCTTCATTCAAAATTCGAACAAAATCCCTTGAGAAATGTGGCCTATAGATCGCACACAAACCATCCACAAAAATATGGGCTTTTACCCTATAGAAGACGGAACAATGGGGCAGCATCACCAAAAGCTAGAGGTGTGTAGATTATACCAAGATACACCTCCATACTAAATTTGAAAGAAATCCATCAAGAAATGTGGCATTTAGAGCGCATAAAAGACATATGACCTTTGACCATATAAAAGACGGAACAATGAGGGCAGCATCGCCCAAAAGTGTAGATGAGTAGATTGTACCAAGATACATCTCCATACAAAATTTGAAAGAAACCCGTCAAGAAATGTGGCATTTAGAGCTCATAAAAGACATATGACCTTTGACCCTATAAAACACGGGACACTCGTGGCAGCATCACCAAAAACTATAGGTGCGTAGATTTTACCAACATACACTTCCATATTCAATTTGAAAGAAATCTGTTAAGAAATGATGCAGTTAGACCACACACTAGAGTGCACACAAGATATCTATCAAAATATGACCTTTGACCCTATAAAAGACGGAACACTGGAGGCAGCATCAGCAAAATCTATAGGCTTGTAGATCGTACCAAGATACACCTTTGTTCAAAATTTGAACAAAATCCCTTGAGATTGAGAAATGTGGCCTATGGAGCGCAAACAAACCATCCACAAAAATATGGGCTTTTACCCTATAGAAGACGGAACAATGGGGCAGCATCACCAAAAGTTAGAGGTGTGTAGATTATACCAAGATACACCTCCATACAAAATTTGAAAGAAATCTGTTAAGAAATGATGCAGTTAGACCACACACTAGAGTGCACACAAGATATCTATCAAAATATGACCTTTGACCCTATAAAAGACGGAACACTGGAGGCAGCATCAGCAAAATTCTATAGGCTTGTAGATCGTACCAAGATACACCTTTGTTCAAAATTTGAACAAAATCCCTTGAGATTGAGAAATGTGGCCTATGGAGCGCAAACAAACCATCCACAAAAATATGGGCTTTTACCCTATAGAAGACGGAACAATGGGGGCAGCATCACCAAAAGTTAGAGGTGTGTAGATTATACCAAGATACACCTCCATACAAAATTTGAAAGAAATCTGTTAAGAAATGATGCAGTTAGACCACACACTAGAGTGCACACAAGATATCTATCAAAATATGACCTTTGACCCTATAAAAGACGGAACACTGGAGGCAGCATCAGCAAAATTCTATAGGCTTGTAGATCGTACCAAGATACACCTTTGTTCAAAATTTGAACAAAATCCCTTGAGATTGAGAAATGTGGCCTATAGAGCGCACACAAACCATCCACAAAAATATGGCCTTTTACCCTATAGAAGACGGAACACTGAGGGCAGCATCACCAAAAGTTATAGGTGTGTAGATTATACCAAGATACACCTCCATACAAAATTTGAAAGAAATCCGTCAAGGAATGTGGCAGATAGAGCGCACACAAGAATATGACGCGGCGGCGGCGTAACGCTGCTGAATCAAAAACACCGGCATACTGCCGGGAGATACAATAATTTCCGCAATGAGATGTATATGTGTGAAAAGCTCCGCTTCTTATTTGATGCATAATTTATTATGATTTAATAACAAAAATAGAAAGTGGTGGTACCAAAATTTCATTTGCACAAACAAATTGTAACTTTGAGTTAATTTGTAGGGTAGTAAAGATATTTATTTTGGATAAAGAAACACATCACATAAAAATTAATAATTTTCTCTTTTATATGACACTTCATGCATATAAAATGAATGACGTATGCTCGAGAAGAAGTAAAATGAAATGATGCTTGATTTCTCCCAAATAAGTAGCCATTCAGCTTTCCTAATCTAGCAGCTGACAATGGACCTTATGCTTGAGTGAATTTACACATAACAAAACAGTGTTTAAAGGCCAGGTTCATTGAAATTTGGAAAAAAAGGCAAATCACACCTCTACAGATTGCTGAGAACATTAACAAAATGACTAAAGTACTTTTAAAGCCCTCACTATTGTGAGGAATAAATTAATTGCAATTTTGATACCCTTTCCAAAACCCACTCACAAAGTGAAATGACGGCGTTATTTACATGCGATAAAATGACGTCACATTATGAACAACCTGCAATCACACATTCGGGACAATGTTGGATACCCATTGCAATTTTTAGATATGGGTTAACGTTGTTTGTATATTTACCGCCAGTTGTGATATTTCCTTTATTTTAGGCACTTTGAATGAGATACACTGAATAAATAATACTTTCTACAAATGTGTATTCGATTTTTATGTTATTTACCGTCACATTTGACCATAAAAATCGGAAAATAATCACATATTCTGAGGGCAGCTCAGCGTGTATGTGTCGGATCTGGGAGTGCCTAAGACATTTTGCATGCTGAACGACTCTTCTGGGGCAAAATATGCGACAAGTTTACATATAATTGTCCAAATATTCATTACGAAAATGTCTGATTAGGCCGATTAGTTTAGATTTTTGATAGATAAATGGGGAAAGTGGAAGTCGAGAGAAGACTTAGATCAGTCCGGTTCGCGATTCACAGCTAGCTCGATCAAGCGCCGGGCCGGCTGGCCTGGCTGTGATATGCGGGCTCATGTAGATACGCAGCGACTGCGGCTGCCCCGACAGCTTGTGCTTGTCCATCGACTTCGGCAAAATCTTCCAGATCTTCTTCTAGGTCTAGATCTCCCAAATCTCCATTGTCGTTGTCGTTGTCCGAGGTACTTCCTTCTTCTATCTCCTCAAAACTCAAATCAAGTATGTTTTCGTCCATATCGATATTTTCAGGGTGACTTTGATGAAGGTAAACAACGTTGGGTAAGAATGGGTACGGTCCTCAAGAGTCAATGCAATACATGTGAATTGCACGCAAACTGCATCGCGCACCGATCAGCTGAGCGGCCCATTGTATTAATTGTTCATTGTGCTACGTCACTCAAAAATCACCTGACTTACGATGTTTTCGGGGTCTCGAGTGGGGTGATATTTCGTCAAGTTTAATCAACTTTTATAATTTTCGCACGAATTTACAAGTTACACAAATGTGATAGTTTTACTCAGTGTAATGTTCTGATTACAATGATACCAAATTCAGTCGATTTCAAAATCAATGAACCTGGCCTTTAAGTAGCCCTGTTCAGGGGCTCTTTTATTGCTGTATTGGAAACGATGTGAACATAAAGTTTGTGTGAATTCACTTAAGCATTAGATCCAATGTTAGCTGCTAAATCAGGAAAGCTGAAATGGCTTCTTACTCATTTGTCAGAAATCTAGCATATTACGTTATGCATCAAATAAAAGTACAGAAGTAGAGCATTTCATACATGTATATCTCATAAAGCAAATTATTATTATGACAGAAAATTTCTGCCCTGAAATCTGGTTTCCTTTTTTGGGATGCACTGTAGATACATAGGTAAATATTGCAGTTATAGATTGAATTCCCACAGCTTGACTTTTCATGTAATCATAAATTTTGCAAACCCTTAGATGGGGGTTAATTGGGACACCTGTAAACTGGGACACCCATAAGCGTACATTCAATCACAGAAAACAATACCGATATTGCTCATTGCATTATTAATGTCCCAGTTTACCCCAGATATTAAAAAAAACAATTGAAATTGATGGCCATACTATTAATTCTAGCTTGCCATCAAGAAATCTTGTATTAAATCATTTTATCACCTCAGAGGATAATCACTATCACAAGGGGTATCCACTTGGTTGGGAGATTCCATGACATTTGCTCTGGGGACAATTGCTCCAATGGAAAATCTGCATACTAAGCCAAACATAAACTCTAAACCCAAACCTAACACTAACCTTAATCCTTACCTTCCTATTATTCTGAACCAAAAACCCTATCACAACCCTAACCCTATATCTTTGGAGAAAATAAGACGAGCAATTGTCGCAGGAGCAAATGTCAGATCCCCAGTTGGGAACCGCATAATACAAATCTGAATAAATGTTTAAAAATCAGTAATAAAATTAGTGAAAATAAGTTGCTTATCCTATACTTGTGTGCAATAGTTTACAGTGGTTGTTGGCATATTTTTCAAAGGCATTGGGTAAAGCCTTTTGCCTGATGTAAATGAATTTATCATTGTCTTCTTATTTTTAGAGTGTCCCACTTAACCCCAGTCTCCCTACACATGTTATATTATTATTATCATGGGTTTTCAATTTACAGCAAGGTAACAACATGAGGGACCGCTTAATGAGGTACCGCTGATAGCCTGATAAAAAGTCAGCAGTCCTGAAGATCTTGTAGGCCCTATAAACTTTATAACAAGCATACCGGTACATATTTTATGTACATATAAAAAATAATTGCATATAAAGAGCCTAAGTACTACATCACATTTTCCATCTAGATGTATATACCATCTTAACAGTAAAATGTTGATGGCTAATAATAATAACAATAATAATAATACTATGTTGCGTGGAACCCTATATAGCCAGGGTTATTTTAAAACAAAAATGATTTACAAATGTTGCTGGGGCTTACGGCCCCTATGATCTTGGGTGATCGCCGCAAAATTGGCATGCATGTCAGGTGAAGTGTATAGAATACTATGGTAATTTCAATTTCTTGAAAAATACACTAATTTGCATATTTATGGTAATTCATGCACTTAAGGTCATAAAATTCACATTTTTACCCCTAAACCGCATATTCTTCATATTCAAACATTCATTTTCACTACATATATCCATTTGGAATAATAATACAACAAAATTTGGAAGAGCCAGGTTATTACTTATGTATCTATTCTTTTGATAATTTCTTATGTATTTCTTTGTTTTTATAACTTATGTATTGTATTGTATTGTTTTCGTTGTTTTATTTCATTTCTAACTATAATTCAATTATTTTGACCCCAAAACAAACACTAAACTATGAACAAGACCAAATAACCAATGTTTTATCTCTTTTATATGTTTTGTACACAAATCACGAAAATGAGCAATTTTTTGGGCTGACATGCAAAGACAAAAGGTCACGTGACTTTGTAACGGTAGGTCTGATTTTTCGAAAATTTGTTTCAAAAGATGCGCAAGACCCAGAAAGAAAAAAAGGTCCTAAAATTTCAGCGCAAGATTTTTGGCCTTAAAAATTATCTCAAAAATGTAGAGGGGCTTCTAAAGCCCCCCCCAGGCTATCATATTGCAAAGTATGAAAGTAATCAAACGTTTGGTCTATTTTTTCCACAGCTTAATAACTACAAAACAGTAATCAATAAGTACATTTCTAATCATACTAAGAATGGTCAAGTTGAGTTAATTAAAGTACTTTTCTAGCTGAGGGTCAGTGCAATATAGAAGTGTGTCCAAGTGTGTCTTTTGATAATCTTTTGGAAATTTTGGAAAACGACATAAAGTTTCAAACAGTTATCAAAGAAAAAATCAATGCTTTTTTTAAAGCAATGTAGTGCTAACCAACAAGAAACAGTGTAAAAAGTGTTAAGCAACGTTAAGTAGTTACTCAAATTTAAATTTACTCTGAGTGAAATACACTGCCCTCCAAAAGTTTGGGGTCACCTGTAATAAGAACGGGTTTGTCACACTCACCAACATTTTATTCATCATCGCACTTGTGGTACTGCAATAATTTACTACCAAGCTGAAGAAAAACATCAGCCTTCAAGCTGTCACCAGATTAACCGTTGTAAAGTTTCAGGAAGCCTCATCAATTCCTCCCCGTATGAAATATGCGATTGCCTTTGTTAATGCATGAGTGCTTCCTGAAACAGTTTATAATGGTTACACTAGGCGCATTTATACTGTCAAATACCTCATTTTGAAAAATCGCGATTTTTGTGCACCCGTTACACTTGTGCCAAACATCACCGACTGAGCTGCTCAGCGATCTTTTGGCGTGTTTTGTTGGTAATGCGCATGCGCGGTCTTCCCAATACAAAATGCTCGATCCATACACAGCGAGTCCAGCACAACAGTCATGCACGTATAACGGTACGTGTGACTACATGGACTACATGTTACCGCACGTCCTCTACATATGGGACTACATACGCCCATGAATGTTTCGCCATGGGTTCGTTGATGACATTGCCTTCGATTTATTCCCGAAACACCCGTGGGACATAGAATTATGAGAAGATATTTGGAAGAGAGCTTTGATATACTTTGATTTATCACGCACGAAAGTATCGATCTGGTGTAATGACGGAAAATATGAAAAATACTGAAATATTTTCAGATAAAATAATACAAAAGATTGCGCTTTGTTTCGCTCAGTTTTCGCATATTAAAACAGGGTTTGACAACTATTTGCAATATTTATGAGTTAGAACAACTCTTCTTCTTCCATTTGACATTTTAATCATTTCATTTGGTGGTTTCTAAAGCGAGATTTTACAGTTTAGCCGAGACTCTTTCAGAGCGGTTCAGCGTAAACAAGTTGTTTACTTTGTGCAAATAGGCTTCAAGATCTAAAGCGAGCCACGCTCATAAAGTCACGTGACCTAAAATCGCGATTTTACAAGAGCGAGCGTTTATACTTGCAAATACGCCAAAATATGCCAAAAGATCACACTCGCTTTGGAATGTTTCGGGCTTGGCGTGTTTGCCGTAAAGCGTTGTTGCCTTGGTAAACATCGCGGTCAGGCTCGGTTTGGCATTTTTGGCGATTTGGATGACAGTGTAAATGCCCCTACTGGCGCCAACTTCAAGGCTGATGTTTACTCTTCACTTTGGTACTTAATTATTGCAGTGCCACAAGTGTGATGATAAATAAAATTCGGTGAAATCAGATCTGATTACAGGTACCCAATATTTTGGAGGGTAGCATATATACATGGAAACCTGATGAATCTCTGTCTACTACAAGCTACCCATATGTTTTTATCTAAAATGGAAATCATTTGAAAAAATTATCACCTCCAAAAAATTTAAATGAATACAGTGCTATCCTCCAATAATCAAAATGTATTAATTAATAAAATTCATATTTTCGCATCGAACTCCCTTTTAGACAAAATTAATAAATGTACATATCTTGAAAGTCAGATCCATTGTGTCCCTTGCAGAATGGAATTCATTTTGTTGACGAATTATGCACTTTTCTTTACCAAACCATATCTGTCATGGGCGCCTCCAGAATGGAATGTATGGGTTAGCACATTTTCATGCTGAACACAACAAAAATTAACTCCCCTTAATCCAAATTGCGTAACTTTAACGAAAGGTATTGAGCAAAACAACTTGGCAGGAGTGTTCCTATACTTATTGACTACGGTAACTTTTCTGTGAAGATGTGATTGATCCACCGAGTCATGCATGAGTCAGCAAACATTAAAGGTACTATGTCCCATTTGCAGGCCAAAAAATGAAAAAGTTAAATTCCAACAGCATTTGAAAGACAATACTAATTTAGAACTTCCCTAAAAAAAGGGGGGCTTGAAAAAGTGGGAAAATATCGACTATTAGTTGTCGAATCGACTTAGGAACTATAGAGCCAGTAAGTAATAGTCTGATTTTTCAGACCATTGTACCGATTGGTCATACATTTTATGCTGCGCAAAGATTCAATCAGTTTGATTTTGGCCATTACAAGAAGTGGGTTATTGATGTAGACAAATGCTCATGTACCCTTTACAGCTCATTTTATGTATGTTATTACCAAAGATGAAAAAAAGCCAGTCAGTCACCAATAGTGTCTGACAGTGAAGTCTAGCAAGTAAGCGGGTTTCCTTACATAATTTGAATATTAGGACACTGCTAACTTTAAATTTCACAGATAGGACATACATGACATATTCATAATTCCTGCAAAGTTCTACAGAATTTGATGTTGGCTGCAAAAGGGACATAGTATCTTTAAAGGGAAAATTATCACTGTCACTTTTCAAAAGTCATAAGGGTCATTTTGGGGATTATGTGAAACAAGATTTTAGTAAATTTGGTTTCTGGTGCATGTTTTTGTGTTGTTGTTGTTTATCATCCATTGCTTGACCCCCTAACACCTATCCCGACACTTTTTTCATTTATTGTCGCGTGAGCACAATTTAAAAAAAAAATCAACCCTTTTGAAATTGCAAAATTTATTCCACTTATTGAAAAAAAGAAGAAGATATTTCTACCAAAATGTATCATCACATGTTGTGTGAACACAAGAGGTTGTCATCGTGTCTTGGTTGGGTGAGCACACTTTAAAAATCGCGTAAGAAATGCTAAAATGTACTGTCAAAACAGCATAAAACATAACCATTGTGACTTTTGAAAAGTTACAAATTTGCCTTTGTTTGTTCACTCATGCATTACCCAATGGAGCAATTTTATTTTCTGAGAAAAGTTACTCAATACGTATAGGAACACTCCTGCCAAGTTATTTTGCTCAAAACCTTTTCTTTAAAAAGCTACGCCATTTTGATTAAGGGGGAGTTAATTTTGTTGTTGTGTTCAGATAATTGCTTGTTTTCAGGGAAGAATGATTTATTCATTTGCCTATTAATCAGTCGATTTCCGTTTTTAAATTGTAAAAGATGTAGAACACTCAAAAGATGATGAAAATGGATGTAACTCATTTTTCAGAAAAGTGTGGGTTAACACTATATTGCACCCTCCTCTCCCCCTCAATTCCATGTCAAACTTTCTGTAGGATAAAAATAAACACACACACACGCAGGTAGCATATCCAAAGTACTGATGCACTCCGAGTCCAAGTCCAAGTCTGGAAGTGCTTTATCTGCAGACGTGATGTGATGTGATGTGATGGTTATTTTTACCTGACTGCTAAGAAAGCATAAATGCTTGTAAGTAAGCAACCAGACGGACGACGGCTTAAGGTCCCCTCCGACCTGGTAGTGAGGATTAATGCCTTACCAAAGGGCACTAGCGCATCGACTTGGTTTCGAACCCAGGTCACCGGATTACGAGACCACTGCTCTACCAACTGAGCTATCGCGCAGACTTCTGCCCATGTCTCTGAGAAATGAAAAAAGAAAAAAGAAAAAAAGAGAGTAATATCACAATTTTTTGTCCGACTGAACACATTGTAAACATTAAACATTCATCATAGACCTGTACACGTAGTTTATTTTATTAGTTGAAACAGATGGGAACGTAGTCCGGCACTACATCACATTGACATTACCGCTTCAGCCAATTTGAAGTGCCCATACGTATAGTAATTAAAACTTTTAAATTTTCATAACTTTCTTATATTTAGTCCGATTTAATTGAAACTTTCATCAGTTTGCTTCTCTGATTTTCTGCTTTCATTTAGAGTAGTTGTCTATTTGGGTTGGATATCCCTTTAAAGATACTATGTCTTTTTGCAGCCAACATCAAATTCTGTAGAACTTTGCACGAATTATGAATATGTCATGTATGTCCTATCTGTGAAATTTAAACGTTAGCATTGTCCTAATATTCAAATTATGCAAGGAAATCCGTTTACTTGCTAGACTTCACTGTCAGACACTATTGAGTGACTGATTGGCTTTTTCACCTTTGGTAATAACATACATAAAATGAGCTGTAATGGGTACATGAGCATTTGTCTACATCAATAACCCACTTCTTGTAATGGCCAAAATTAAACTGATTGAATCTTTGCGCAGCATAAAACGTATGACCATTCGGTACAGTGGTCTGAAAATCAGACTATTACTTACTGGCTCTATAGCTCCTAAGTCGATTCGACAACTAATAGTCGTTTTTTTCCCACTTAAAGACATTTTCAAGCCCCTCTTTTTAGGAAGTTCTAAATTAGTATTGTCTTTTAAATGCCGTTGGAATGTAACCTTTCATTTTTTGGCCTGCAAATGGGACATAGTACCTTTAGTATTTACAGCCTGTCTACATACATGTAGGTCTACACATGTACATGTAGGTCAGGCATTTCAGTTTGAGTAAAATAAGTCACTTTTTACAGTTTTTAGTTGCACCAAGGAGCTCCTTGGTTGCTCTGATATCACTACTTTCAATGAAAATAACCTTCTACACAGGAACCCCCCACGGAATTAATCTGCCCCTACATTTGTGTATTTACAAGGCATGTACTAGCATTTAACACCCAGAGAGGAAGATGTAAGGAGTTTAGCATGGACATGGGGTCATGAGGTTAAGCCTCTGGCCAAATACCAGTGCCCTCCACAAGGCCACTCCCCAGCCACTGTATGGATACATGGACATCACTGAAAATACAGTATCCTTTCACTACAGTGGAGCCTAACTAACTCCACTAATGTATGAAAAGGGGAAGTGTGGTTGTCATGAATGACCTAAGAAACTTACAGGCCAAGTCCACCTCAACATCAAGTCTGGAAGTGCTTTATTTGCAGACTTCTGCCCATGTCTCTGAGAAATGAAAAAGAAAAAGAAAAAAGAGAGTAATATCACAATTTTTTTGTCCAACTGAACACATTTTAAACATTAAACATTCATTATACTTTTATAGACCTGTACATGTAGTCCGGCACTACATCACATTGACATTACCGCTTCAGCCAATTTGAAGTGCCCATACGTATAGTAATTACAACTTTTAAATTTTCATAACTTTCTTATATTTAGTCAGATTTAATTGAAACTTTCATCAGTTTGCTTCTCTGATTTTTCTGCTTTCATTTAGAGTAGTTGTCTATTTGGGTTGGATATCCCTTTAAAGCTCATATTCTAGGACAATAAATGTCCATTAATTTGGTACCTACGGCAAGCCTATGTTATTTCGGGTTGTTCATTTTCATTGCATATCACAAAAATCTTCTAGCTACTGGATATCCTCAATTGAAATGTCGAAAAATAGCTCTCTTTGCCTAGAAAGTCAGTCACGGAGCTGGTCCACTATTTGTGACGTCACCCGGGACGAGTATATTCACGTGCCGGATGTTCCATAGAAAACATGGGCAGAGAGATACGAATTCTGCTATTTAGTTTCAAAGTTTAGTTTCATAACTCTATGTAGAATTCTTCACCTTCCCTAATATTTCATAGTACTAATATCAATTCCCTTTTCAGAATTATGACATAAACAAGCCAACGATGCGATATTAGTCGATATTTTCACCATGTAATTTTGTTCGAGTGTGTTGAATTTGGTGAGATTGTTTTTGTGTGCTCGGTAAAGTAGAT
Source organism: Mesocentrotus franciscanus (assembly GCA_037976565.1). Lineage (NCBI taxonomy): Eukaryota > Metazoa > Echinodermata > Echinoidea > Camarodonta > Strongylocentrotidae > Mesocentrotus > Mesocentrotus franciscanus. The sequence continues at coordinate 2,621,277 of CP137684.1, read as the reverse complement.
CAGGTTGTTTGGTCTGTCGAGTCTTTCTCGCTCGGTCTAGCTCGCTTTATACATATACTTTCGATTCACGTACGGTACATATTATATAATTATATCAATTGATAATTGCTGGAGATGACCAGAATTAAACGATCTTTTTATGGATTTTGAAGAGTTTATGGAGAAAGATGATGAAAGTAATGAAGGAGAAAGGGACGAGAGTGCAGACGAGGATGATGGAAGTTGGGAGGACGCAAGTACAAGTGGGGGAGAAGACGATAGAGAAGTCGGAGAGCATGTCGACGCTCCTGCAGCCGGGGCCGGGAGTAGCGGCAGTAGCACCTAGCGCTCTAGATCGAAGATTTCTGTCTCTTTCGCTCGTTAGCCTCTGGCTCTGATTTAGTAGGGTCGTCCTCTCTTTAGAGACAGAAGCCGACCATAGCGACTGCATTGTAAACTACTGCGCGTCCGAGCAGTAAACTTATGCCCAAAATACTACATTTTACCCGATGCATATCCGATGCATTTATTATTGTAAATTAGGCCTAGGCTAAACTACATCGGTTCCACTTACCAGATTGACTGTATGATGCGTTTAAGGGTCTTTTTTCCGGATTTTCATCGCGAAATTGAGTTTCATGTTGAATTTTTGTAGCCGTATTTCAAACTGTTACTGCGCATGGAGGAAGATGACGTTATCCATTGACAGTAACAGTTTAAAATACGGCTGCAAGAATTTCAACACGGAGCTCAATGACAATTTCGGCGATGTACGCTCAACAAGCCGCCAGAGCAGCGGCCTGGTCTTACCTGCCGATTCCGCTAGCTCGCTTCACGAACGCTCGTGCAAGAGCCGATCACCGCGGATGAATATCGCTCATAGACGCCGTCCGCTAAATAGAGGAAGCTTGATCTCGTTCAAGTGTGATATATATATTTAAACAAATATTTAACTGGTTCTGTATCCTTTTTGAGGCAGTCAAGCACATCCATGATAATTACAGTCACAGTTCTAGGCCTATTCGCTTCACAAAATAGCTGCTCCTGTACCTTATCTGATGACAAGATAATGTATATGTACACCCGCCTATTCATACCTGCATATGATTTAACCTTATTTTCCAAGCAGTAAACCCGTCTTAAAACTCTACCAAAAGGGATAATGCGAGGATATAAAAGAAATCAACGACTGGAAAACGTTGCTTAGTTATTCTTCATTCAAATAAAAACAGAAAATCTATCACAAACACTCGTTAACAAGAAAAATTAAGCTCTAACAGGATAGCATTTACGTAGGCATATCATTGGCATTCACTCTCACTCAGCCCATGATCCCGGTCGTGACGTCAAGAATAGAGGACCCGCAATTCCGTGCATTTCCGGGTTCCCACTCGAGATTTTTGTGGAGTTTACTCGCATAAATTAACTATTCTGAACTTGTTTTGTCGGTTGAACGCCATTTAGTGTTATTCTAGGGGTTAAAAGTTTTCTATTGATGTAATTATCTCAATATTTGGGATTATCCTAGAATTTCACCTTAAGTATTTACAGCCTGTCTACATACATGTAGGTCTACACATGTACATGAAGGTCAGGCATATCAGTTTGAGTAAAATAAGTCACTTTTTACAGTTTTTAGTTGCTCCAGGAGCTCCTTGGTTGCTCTGATATCACTTCTTTCAATGAAATTAACCTTCTACACAGGAACCCCCACCAGAATTAATCTGCCCCTATATATGTGTATTTACAACACCCAGAGAGGAAGATGTAAGGAGTTTAGCATGGACATGGGGTCATGAGGTTAAGCCTCTGGCCAAATACCAGTGCCTCCACAAGGCCACTCCCAGCCACTGTATGGATACATGGACATCACTGAAAATACAGTATTCTTTCACTACATTGGAGCCTAAACTAACTCCACTAATGTATGAAAAGGGGAAGTGTGGTTGTCATGAATGACCTAAGAAACTTACAGGCCAAGTCCACCTCAACATCAAGTCTGGAAGTGCTTTATTTGCAGACTTCTGCCCATGTCTCTGAGAAATGAAAAAGAAAAAAGAAAAAGAGAGTAATATCACAATTTTTTGGTCCAACTGAACACATTTTAAACATTAAACATTCATTATACTTTTATAGACCTGTACATGTAGTTTATTTTATAAGTTGAAACAGATGGGAACGTAGTCCGGCACTACAACACATTGACATTACTGCTTCAGCCAATTTGAAGTGCCCATACGTATAGTAAATTAGCAATTACAACTTTTAAATTTTCATAACTTTCTTATATTTAGTCAGATTTAATTGAAACCTTCATCAGTTTGCTTCTCTGATTATTCTGCTTTCATTTAGAGTAGTTGTCTATTTGGGTTGGATATCCCTTTAAAGGGACTTGGTTACATTGTTCAGATGAGAGAAAATGGTGCTAAGGTAGTGACTTCAATGCTAGATGTACAATCAAAGATCATCTGAAAGTTTGAGTGAAAACAGACCATTATTAATGATAAAAATTTGGAAAACTGATCTGATCGATTCCTTAATTCTCCCAACTATACTATTACAATTAAATTACATTTTAGGTGAATGTAATTCGTCATAATTAAAGCAATGAATTGGCTCTATATACCATTCCAGACAAAAAAAGATTTTGAAAAGCCTGCACATGTTATGTCTTATTTTCATGGAAAACCGGTTGGGAAAATTCAAAAATGGTTGGGAGAATTTACTGTTAGAGGGTGTAGCACAGTGACCCTTCAAAGAAAACCATAAATATCTTTGTGGTTTGAGAATTTTTTCAAGATTTATTGCATGTTAGAGGGTTAGTACAGTAGAAGGAATATAATTGTAACATTTAATACAAATATTACGCAGTTTTTTCATCAACATTCAAGAGTCACTTTAAGTATTTACAGCCTGTCTACATACATGTAGGTCTACACATGTACATGAAGGTCAGGCATATCAGTTTGAGTAAAATAAGTCACTTTTTACAGTTTTTAGTTGCTCCAAGGAGCTCCTTGGTTGCTCTGATATCACTACTTTCAATGAAAATAACCTTCTACACAGGGAACCCCCCACCAGAATTAATCTGCCCCTATATTTGTGTATTTACAAGGCATGTACTGGCATTTAACACCCAGAGAGGAAGATGGGAGTTTAGCATGGACATGTCATGAGGTTAAGCCTCTGGCCAAATACCAGTGCCCTCCACAAGGCCACTCCCCAGCCACTGTATAGATACATGGACATCACTGAAAATACAGTATCCTTTCACTACATTGGAGCCTAAACTAACTCCACTAATGTATGAAAAGGGAAGTGTGGTTGTCATGAATGACCTAAGAAACTTACAGGCCAAGTCCACCTCAACATCAAGTCTGGAAGTGCTTATTTGCAGACTTCTGCCCATGTCTCTTAGAAATGAAAAAGAAAAAGAAAAAGAAAAAAGAAGAGTAATATCACAATTTTTTTGTCCAACTGAACACATTTTAAACATTAAACATTCATTATACTTTTATAGACCTGTACATGTAGTTTATTTTATAAGTTGAAACAGATGGGAACGTAGTCCGGCACTACATCACATTGACATTACTGCTTCAGCTAATTTGAAGTGCCCATACGTATAGTAAATTGGCA
>CP137684.1:2570042-2617159 GCA_037976565.1 Mesocentrotus franciscanus | reverse complement strand
GTTTCATACGTAAAGTTGATAAAACAAAGCTTGGGGGGCAGGGAAAATACTGCCGATTCGGGAGGGTGAAGATATCAAAGTGTACACTACGTCAATGGACAAAAAAAAATTGTTTATTTGTTTTCACCTTCACGTATGTTTGGTGGGAACCGCTATTAATGTTATGTTTTATTATTGACTTTATTACTTTAATTATCATTTGTTTAAATGGTTAAATGATAGTAGGCCTATGTTTAAACATATTTGAAACTAAATTTTATGACTTCTGTACAATGTTTAAGTATTACAATATTTTAAAAATATCTTTAAAATGTTCTTTTATATCGTTTGTATAGCATTAAAAAGATGTGGGGAAAATGTTTCCTTGCGATATAAAGAAAACATAAAATGTGGAATGTTTGTAAGATCTTTTTAAAACATTTTGAAAAACGTTCAAAAAATGTTATTTTAATTGTTGTGATAAAAATGTATTTAAAATGTATTCTTGTGACATTTGTAAAACGTTTCAATGTTAAGAATACAATATTTAAACAACATTTTTAAAATGTTTTTTTTTAATATCATATATATAACATTTAAAAGATGTTGGAAAAACGTTTCTTTTCTTCTTTAAAACCTTTTTTATGATATTACGAAAACATTACATCTGAAATGTTTGTGAGATCTTTTTTAAACATTAGGAAAAACGTTCAAAAAATGTTTTTTAAATTGTTTTGATAAAATTGTTTCTGAAATGTTTTTTTATGACATTTGTAAAACGTTTGAATGTAAAGACTACAATATTTTAACGACATTTTAAAAATGTTTTTTTTAAATTTTTTTAATCATATCTATTACATTTAAAAGATGTTGGAAAAACGTTTCTTTTCTTCTTTGAAAACATTATTATGATATTACGAAAACATTACATCTGGAATGTTTGTGAGATCTTTTTTGAACATTTTGAAAAACGTTCAAAAATGTTATTTTAATTGTTTTGATAAAAAGTATTTAAAACGTATTCTTGTGACATTTGTAAAATGTTTCAATGTAAAGACTACAATATTTTAACAACATTTTTAAAAATGTTTTTAATATCATATCAATAACATTTAAAGATGTTTGAAAAACGTTTCTTTTCTTCTTTGAAACATTATAACGATATTACGAAAACATTACATCTGGAATGTTTGTAAGATCTTTAAAACATTTTGAATAACGTTAAAAAATGTTATTTTAATTGTTTTGATAAAAACGTATTTAAAACGTATTCTCGTGGCATTTGTAAAACGTTTCAATGTAAAGACTACAATATTTAAACAACATTTTTAAAATGTTTTTTTTTTAATATCATATCTATATAACATTTAAAACATGTGAGAAAAACGTTTCCTTTCTTCTTTGAAAACATTATTATAATATTACGAAAACATTACATTTCGACTGTTTGTAAGATCTTTTTTAAACATTTTGAAAAACGTTCAAAAATTTATTTTAATTGTTTTGATAAATTGTTTCTAAATATTTTAATGACTATTGTATAAAGTCAAATGTAAAGATTAAATATTTTAACAACATTCTTAAAATGTTATGTTTATATCATATCAATAACATTTAAAAGATGTTGGATAAACGTTTCTTTTCTTCTTTGAAACATTATTACGATATTACGAAAACATTACATCTCGAATGTTTGTGAGATATTTTAAAACATTTTGAAAAACGTTCAAAAATGTTTTTTAATTGTTTTGATAAAAACGTATTTAAAATGATTTTTGTGACTTTGTATAACGTTTCAATGTAAAGATTACAATATTTTAACAACATTTTAAAATGTTATGTTTATATCATATCAATAACATTTTAAAGATGTTGAAAAACGTTTCTTTTCTTCTTTGAAACATTATTACGATATAACGAAAACATTACATCTGGAATGTTTGTGAGATATTTTTAAAACATTTTGAAAAACGTTCAAAAAATATTATTTTAATTGTTTTGATGAAAACGTATTTAAAACGTATTCTTGTGACATTTGTAAAATGTTTCAATGTAAAGATTACAATATTTTAACAACATTCTTAAAATGTTCTGTTTATATCATATCAATAACATTTAAAAGATGTTGGAAAAACGTTTCTTTCTTCTTTGAAACATTATTACAATATAACGAAAACATTACATCTGGAATGTTTGTGAGATATTTTAAAACATTTTGAAAAACGTTCAAAAAATATTTTAATTGTTTTGATAAAAACGTATTTAAAACGTATTCTTGTGACATTTGTAAACGTTTCAATGTAAAGACTACAATATTTTAACAACATTTTAAAATGTTCTGTTTATATCATATCTATAACATTTTAAAGATGTTGGAAAAACGTTTCTTTTCTTCTTTGAAACATTATTATGATATTACGAAAACATTACATCTGGAATGTTTGTGAGATCTTTTAAACATTTAGAAAAACGTTCAAAAAATGTTATTTTAATTGTTTTGATAAAAACGTATTTAAAACGTTTTCTTGTGACATTTGTAAAATGTTTCAATGTAAAGATTACAATATTTTAACAACATTCTTAAAATGTTCTGTTTATATCATATCAATAACATTTTAAAGATGTTGGAAAACGTTTCTTTTCTTCTTTGAAACATTATTATGATATTACGAAAACATTACATCTGGAATGTTTGTGAGATCTTTTGAACATTTAAAAACGTTCAAAAAATGTTATTTTAATTGTTTTGATAAAAACGTATTTAAAACGTTTTCTTGTGGCATTTGTAAAATGTTTCAATGTAAAGATTACAATATTTAAACAACATTCTTAAAATGTTCTGTTTATATCATATCAATAACATTTAAAAGATGTTGGAAAAACGTTTCTTTTCTTCTTTGAAACATTTGTACGATATTACGAAAACATTACATCTGGAATGTTTGTGAGATATTTTAAAACATTTTGAAAAACGTTCAAAAATGTTTTTAATCGTTTTGATAAAAACGTATTCTAAAATGTGTTCTTGTGACATTTGTAAAACGTTTTAATGTAAACATTACAATAATTTAACCACATTCTTAAAATTTTAAGTTTATATCATATTAAAAACATTTAAAAGATGTTGGAAAAACGTTTATTTTCTTCTTTGAAAACATTATTATGATATTAAAAAAACATTACATCTGGAATGTTTGTGAGATATTTGTTAAACATTTTGAAAAACGTTCAAAAAATGTTTTTTTAATTGTTTTGATAAAAACGTATTTAAAATGTATTTTTGTGACGTTTGTAAAACGTTTCATTGTAAAGATTACAATATTTAAACAACATTCTTGAAATGTTATGTTTATATTATATCAATAACATTTAAAAGATGTTTGAAAAACGTTTCTTTTCTTCTTTGAAACATTATTACAATATAACGAAAACATTACATCTGGAATGTTTGTGAGATATTTTAAAACATTTTGAAAAACGTTCAAAAAATGATATTTTAATTGTTTTGATAAAAACGTATTTAAAACGTATTCTTGTGACATTTGTAACACGTTTCAATGTAAAGACTACAATATTTTAACAACATTTTAAAATGTTCTGTTTATATCATATCTATAACATTTTAAAGATGTTGGAAAAAACGTTTCTTTTCTTCTTTGAAAACATTATTATGATATTACGAAAACATTACATCTGGAATGTTTGTGAGATCTTTTTTGAACATTTAGAAAAACGTTCAAAAAATGTTATTTTAATCGTTTTGATAAAAACGTATTTAAAACGTTTTCTTGTGGCATTTGTAAAATGTTTCAATGTAAAGATTACAATATTTAAACAACATTCTTAAAATGTTCTGTTTATATCATATCAATAACATTTAAAAGATGTTGGAAAAACGTTTCTTTTCTTCTTTGAAACATTTGTACGATATAACGAAAACATAACATCTGGAATGTTTGTGAGATCTTTTTTGAACATTTAGAAAAACGTTCAAAAAATGTTATTTTAATCGTTTTGATAAAAACGTATCTAAAATGTGTTCTTGTGACATTTGTAAAACGTTTTAATGTAAACATTACAATAATTTAACAACATTCTTAAAATGTTCTGTTTTTATCATATCAATAACATTTAAAAGATGTTTGAAAAACGTTTCTTTTATTTTTGAAACATTTTTACGATATTACGAAAACATTACATCTGGAATGTTTGTAAGATCTTTTAAAACATTTTGAAAAACGTTCAAAATTTTTATTTTAATTGTTTTGATAAAAACGTATTTAAAATGTATTCGTATGACTATTGTACAACGTCAAAATGTAAAGATTACAATATTTTAACAACATTCTTAAAATGTTTTTTTTAATATCATATCTATAACATTTAAAACATGTTAGAAAAACGTTTCTTTCCTTTTTTAAAACATTATTACGATATTACGAAAACATTACATGTGAAATGTTTGTAATATCTTTTTTAAACATTTAAAAAAACATTCAAAAATGTTTTTAAATGTTTAAAAAAAAACGTATTTAAAATGTATTTTTGTGACGTTTGTACAACGTCTAAATGTAAGGGTTACAATATTTTAACAACATTTTTAAAATGTTCTGTTTATATCATATTTTAACATTTAAAAGATGTTGGAAAAACGTTTATTTTCTTCTTTGAAAACATTATTATGATTTTAGGAAAACATTACATCTGGAATGTTTGTGAGATATTTTTTAAACATTTTGAAAAACGTTCAAAAAATGTTATTTTAATTGTTTTGATAAAAACGTATTTAAAACATTCTTGTGACATTTGTAAAACGTTTCAATGTAAAGATTACAATATTTTAACAACATTCTTAAAATGTTCTGTTTATATCATATCAATAACATTTTAAAGATGTTTGAAAAACGTTTCTTTTATTCTTTGAAACATTTTTACGATATTACGAAAACATTACAATATGGAATGTTTGTAAGATCTTTTTAAAACATTTTGAAAAAATGTTATTTTAATTGTTCTGATAAAAACGTATTTAAAATGTATTCTTGTGACATTTGTAAAACGTTTCAATGTAAAGACTACAATATTTTAACAACATTTTTAAAATGTTTTTTTAAATATCATATCTATAACATTTAAAACATGTAAGAAAAACATTTCTTTCCTTTTTGAAAACATTATTATGATATTACGAAAACATTACATGTGAAATGTTTGTAAGATCTTTTAAACATTTAAAAAAACATTCAAAAATGTTTTTTAAATGTTTAAAAAAAAACGTATTTAAAATGTATTTTTGTGACGTTTGTACAACGTCTAAATGTAAGGGTTACAATATTTTAACAACATTTTTAAAATGTTCTGTTTATATCATATTTTAACATTTAAAAGATGTTGGAAAAACGTTTATTTTCTTCTTTGAAAACATTATGATTTTAGGAAAACATTACATCTGGAATGTTTGTGAGATATTTTTAAACATTTTGAAAAACGTTCAAAAAATGATATTTTAATTGTTTTGATAAAAACGTATTTAAAACGTATTCTTGTGACATTTGTAAAACGTTTCAATGTAAAGATTACAATATTTTAACAACATTCTTAAAATGTTCTGTTTATATCATATCAATAACATTTTAAAGATGTTTGAAAAACGTTTCTTTTATTCTTTGAAACATTTTACGATATTACGAAAACATTACATCTGGAATGTTTGTAAGATTTTTAAAACATTTTGAAAAACGTTCAAAAAATGTTATTTTAATTGTTGTGATAAAAAGTATTTAAAATGTATTCTTGTGACATTTGTAAAACGTTTCAATGTTAAGAATACAATATTTTAACAACATTTTTAAAATGTTTTTTTAAATATCATATCTATAACATTTAAAACATGTAAGAAAAACATTTCTTTCCTTTTTGAAAACATTATTATGATATTACGAAAACATTACATGTGAAATGTTTGTAAGATCTTTTTTAAACATTTAGAAAAACATTCAAAAAAAATTTTTTTTTAATGTTTTAATAAAAACTTATTTAAAATGTATTTTTGTGACGTTTGTACAACGTCGAAATGTAAGGGTTACAATATTTTAACAACATTTTTAAAATGTTTGAAAAACGTTTCTTTTATTCTTTGAAACATTTTTACGATATTACGAAAACATTACATCTGGAATGTTTGTAAGATCTTTTAAAAACATTTTGAAAAACGTTCAAAAAATGTTATTTTAATTGTTTTGATAAAAATGTATTTAAAATGTATTCTTGTGACATTTGTAAAACCTTTTAATGTTAAGAATACAATATTTTAACAACATTTTTTAAATGTTTTTTTTAATATCATATCTATAACATTTAAAACATGTAAGAAAAACATTTCTTTCCTTTTTGAAAACATTATTATTATTGTTTTCTTAAATGTTTTAATAAAAACGTATTTAAAATGTATTTTTGTGACGTTTGTACAACGTCTAAATGTAAGGGTTACAATATTTTAACAACATTTTTAAAATGTTCTGTTTGAAAAACGTTCAAAAAATGTTATTTTAATTGTTTTGATAAAAATGTATTTAAAATGTATTCTTGTGACATTTGTAAAACCTTTTAATGTTAAGAATACAATATTTTAACAACATTTTTTAAATGTTTTTTTTAATATCATATCTATAACATTTAAAACATGTAAGAAAAACATTTCTTTCCTTTTTGAAAACATTATTATTATTGTTTTCTTAAATGTTTTAATAAAAACGTATTTAAAATGTATTTTTGTGACGTTTGTACAACGTCTAAATGTAAGGGTTACAATATTTTAACAACATTTTTAAAATGTTCTGTTTATATCATATTTTTAACATTTAAAAGATGTTGGAAAAACGTTTATTTTCTTCTTTGAAAACATTATGATTTTAGGAAAACATTACATCTGGAATGTTTGTGAGATATTTTTTAAACATTTTGAAAAACGTTCAAAAAATGATATTTTAATTGTTTTGATAAAAACGTATTTAAAACGCATTCTTGTGACATTTGTAAAACGTTTCAATGTAAAGATTACAATATTTTAACAACATTCTTAAAATGTTCTGTTTATATCATATCAATAACATTTTAAAGATGTTTGAAAAACGTTTCTTTTATTCTTTGAAACAATTTTACGATATTACGAAAACATTACATCTGGAATGTTTGTAAGATTATTTAAAAACATTTTGAAAAACGTTCAAAAAATGTTATTTTAATTGTTGTGATAAAAAGTATTTAAAATGTATTCTTGTGACATTTGTAAAACGTTTCAATGTTAAGAATACAATATTTTAACAACATTTTTAAAATGTTTTTTTAAATATCATATCTATAACATTTAAAACATGTAAGAAAAACATTTCTTTCCTTTTTGAAAACATTATTATGATATTACGAAAACATTACATGTGAAATGTTTGTAAGATCTTTTTTAAACATTTAGAAAAACATTCAAAAAAAATTTTTTTTTAATGTTTTAATAAAAACTTATTTAAAATGTATTTTTGTGACGTTTGTACAACGTCGAAATGTAAGGGTTACAATATTTTAACAACATTTAAAAGATGTTTGAAAAACGTTTCTTTTATTCTTTGAAACATTTTTACGATATTACGAAAACATTACATCTGGAATGTTTGTAAGATCTTTTAAAAACATTTTGAAAAACGTTCAAAAAATGTTATTTTAATTGTTTTGATAAAATGTATTTAAAATGTATTCTTGTGACATTTGTAAAACCTTTTAATGTTAAGAATACAATATTTTAACAACATTTTTAAATGTTTTTTTAATATCATATCTATAACATTTAAAACATGTAAGAAAAACATTTCTTTCCTTTTTGAAAACATTATTATGATATTACGAAAACATTACATGTGAAATGTTTGTAAGATCTTTTTTAAACATTTAGAAAAACATTCAAAAATGTTTTTTTTAATGTTTTAATAAAAACGTATTTAAAATGTATTTTTGTGACGTTTGTACAACGTCTAAATGTAAGGGTTACAATATTTTAACAACATTTTTAAAATGTTCTGTTTATATCATATTAATAACATTTGAAAGATGTTTGAAAAATGTTTCTTTTATTCTTTGAAACATTTTTACGATATTACGAAAACATTACATCTGGAATGTTTGTAAGATCTTTTAAAAACATTTTGAAAAACGTTCAAAAAATGTTATTTTAATTGTTTTGATAAAAATGTATTTAAAATGTATTCTTGTGACATTTGTAAAACGTTTCAATGTTAAGAATACAATATTTTAACAACATTTTTAAAATGTTTTTTTAAATATCATATCAATAACATTTAAAACATGTAAGAAAAACATTTCTTTCCTTTTTGAAAACATTATTATGATATTACGAAAACATTACATGTGAAATGTTTGTAAGATCTTTTTTAAACATTTAGAGAAACATTCAAAAATGTTTTTTAAATGTTTTAATAAAACGTATTTAAAATGTATTTTTGTGACGTTTGTACAACGTCTAAATGTAAGGGTTACAATATTTTAACAACATTTTTAAAATGTTCTGTTTATATCATATTAATAACATTTAAAAGATGTTTGAAAAACGTTTCTTTTATTCTTTGAAACATTTTTACGATATTACGAAAACATTACATCTGGAATGTTTGTAAGATCTTTAAAACATTTTGAAAAACGTTCAAAAATGTTATTTTAATTGTTTTGATAAAATGTATTTAAAATGTATTCTTGTGACATTTGTAAAACCTTTTAATGTTAAGAATACAATATTTTAACAACATTTTTAAAATGTTTTTTTTAATATCATATCTATAACATTTAAAACATGTAAGAAAAACATTTCTTTCCTTTTTGAAAACATTATTATGATATTACGAAAACATTACATGTGAAATGTTTGTAAGATCTTTTTTAAACATTTAGAAAAACATTCAAAAATGTTTTTTTTAATGTTTTAATAAAAACGTATTTAAAATGTATTTTTGTGACGTTTGTACAACGTCTAAATGTAAGGGTTACAATATTTTAACAACATTTTTAAAATGTTCTGTTTATATCATATTAATAACATTTGAAAGATGTTTGAAAAATGTTTCTTTTATTCTTTGAAACATTTTTACGATATTACGAAAACATTACATCTGGAATGTTTGTAAGATCTTTTAAAAACATTTTGAAAAACGTTCAAAAATGTTATTTTAATTGTTTTGATAAAAATGTATTTAAAATGTATTCTTGTGACATTTGTAAAACGTTTCAATGTTAAGAATACAATATTTTAACAACATTTTTAAAATGTTTTTTTAAATATCATATCAATAACATTTAAAACATGTAAGAAAAACATTTCTTTCCTTTTTGAAAACATTATTATGATATTACGAAAACATTACATGTGCAATGTTTGTAAGATCTTTTTTAAACATTTAGAGAAACATTCAAAAAATGTTTTTTAAAATGTTTTAATAAAAACGTATTTAAAATGTATTTTTGTGACGTTTGTACAACGTCTAAATGTAAGGGTTACAATATTTTAACAACATTTTTAAAATGTTCTTTTTATATCACATCAATAACATTTAAAAGATGTTGGGAAAACGTTTCTTTGCTTCCTTCAAAACATTCTTATGATATTATAAAAACATAAAATGTCGGCCGTTTGTAAGATATTTTTAAACATTTTACAATAATGTTTAAAAGATGTTTTAAAACATTACCCGAAAATCATCGGACATGGTACATTACTAAAATGTTTTTATAATGTTAAACATAATATCAATAATGTTTTATAAATGTTATAATGACAGTTTTAACAAATGTTGTTTTCAAGACATTTGTAAGACCTTTTGAAAATGTTATGATAACGTTTTGTGTTAGCTGGGTACATAGTATTTTTTTTAAAGATGATATTAAAGTGAGTCCTGGAATTTCGGCACAAATAGCTATCAATACTCGGATTGATTTAAACAAAAAGGTATGGAAGCTACCCCTCGATCCGCATTCGATCGAAGGTTAATTCCTCTAAATATAGGACTACAATTAAACCAGTCCTGAAATTTTGTGCCATCAATTTTCGTTTCTCATTACACGAGATGGTACTGCCTCGAATTTTATTCTTCGGAAAGAGAAAAACAAAATGTAGGTAACAGAGCAAATTATATACCTCTCATTAAACCATCTCATTGTGGTCGAATGGGAGTCGTGAGTTTAGCAATGCCCGACGTAGGCCTTATATATATAGGCCCTACCTCACTTGATTGGTCTAAATTGGAGTCGTGCCCGCCTACGTAGGCTACAGTCAATAGTCTTTTAAAACTAGTGCCCTCATATCCGCCTATACCAGTCAATAGGCTTTAAAAAAGTGCCCTCATACCGGCCGCCTACCGGTCAATATAGTCTTTTTAAAAATGCCCTCATGCCCCGATCCCTATTGGTTTACGTGTTAAATTGTCTTTGCGCGAGCGCGGATACCATACATGCAATGCTTTTTGTCTGCGATTCCCAAATGATTGTAAAATTCAGTCATCTTTCCAGCGAAGATTAATAGACAGTGTCTCAGATTTTCTGTGATGTTTTAACCAATCTTTACTCAAGACAAAGGACAAGGTAAGAATTCTTGGTAGATTTATGTGTTAATTCGGTATATAAAAGAAATATCGACTGCTTTAATAAATATTCGAGGACTGGCTGTTTCTATACGTACTGGCTCGCGGAGAAGTTGCATCCTGCCATCACCCCTCGGCGCGCCCACCCAGGTGCGCCTCGGGGTGATGGCAGGATACAACTTCCCCTTGAGCATATAAAAACAGCAAGTCGATCCTCTCGTAGCAGTCGATATATCATAATAGTTCATGAGTGAGATTCCATTGCCCCGGGTAACGGGAAAATAGTTAAATTCTGCTCAAATCCCCATTGGTTTACGTGTAAAAAGTTTCTTTGTGCGAGCGCGGATACCATACAGTACTAGTGCAGTGTGTGTGTGAGTGTGTGATTCCCAAATGATCGTAACATTCAGTCAACTTTCCAGCGATGATTAACATACAGTGTCTCAGATTTTCTGTAATGTTTTAACCAATCTTTACTCATGAACAGAATAAGGTAAGAATTCTTGGTAGATTTTTGTGTGAATTCGGTATATTAAAGATATATTGACTGCTTTAATATTCGCGGCCTAGCTGTTTCTATACTGGCTCTCGGGGGCGGCGGCATGCCGAGGGGTCATGGCAGGATGTATGCAACATTCCCTTGAGCCTATAGAAACAGCTATATAGGCCTCTCATAGCAGTTAATAGGGACTTTTAGATTTACACGACGAGAACGTGGACTGCCACGTGTGCCATTCTTTCAAGGCACTGGCCCGTGCCCGGCAGTGCCTTAAAAGGACGTCACATTACCTTAAAAGGATGTCACCGTGGCACTCCACGTTCGTCGTGTAAAATCTAAAAGTCCCTAATATATCTATACTAATGTCTGATTATGATAAGAGTATTCTCCCCTTTACCAAAATATTCTCTTATAAATTTTATTAATAAACATTCATACTTTTGACATCTGCATACATAATTATACCAGTCTTTGAAACAACGAAATATCTGTGATTCTGATTAAAAATTTAATATTCGACATCAGCCTAAAATACACTCATGTCCTTTTCCCTCAACCAATAATATATGAACCATGAAATACATGTTATATTCAAATACAAAATTGAAAATTAGGATAAAAATCACTCCCAAGACGAAAATCCAATTGAATCCCCATTGAATGTCTCCATTGAATCCCAATTGAATACCAATTGGCAAATTTGGAGTACATGGAAAGTGAAACAATGGGTACCTATTGAAACCAATTGGCAATTGCATGGTCCCCATTGAAACCGAAAGGCAATTGGTCCCCAATTGAATGTCCCCATTGAATCCCAATTGAATACCAATTGGCAATTTGGAGTACATGGAAATTGAAACAATGGGTACCAATTGAAACCAATTGGCAATTGGTCCCCATTGAAACCGAAAGGCGATTGGTCCCCATTGAAACCAACTGGCAATTATTGGTCCCCATTGAAACCAACTGGCAATTGGTAAATCGAGAACTATTGATAAACCAATACTTCCTAATCAATTTTGGCAACTGTCCATCAATAGGTGTATTCTAATCTCAAATGCATTTACTCCATCACAAAGATCATTTGAAGTTAATTTAAGATTGGCTTTGAAAAGATTGAGGCTCGTAATAACATATATAATAACATGCATGTTGTTTCTTGGTTAGTAATCATATAATCAATATATCTATTGCTAAAACGTGCATGTAATTGTAACATGATCAGACAAAATTAATAATCTATTGGTCAATAATTGCCGAAGGAAAATACAAATCACAAAATTGATGTGCATTGTCATAATTTGCTTAACAAATCATGATAAATGTATTTTTCTGTGGCACGTGTATAGAGTATACTAATGAATATTCATGAGATACAAAGATCTGTTGGTTTCTATTGGTTTCTATTAGACCTATTGGTTTCTATTGGTCCTATTGGTTTCTATTGGTCCTATTGGTTTCTATTGATCCCATTAGGTTCTATTAGTCTTATTGATCATATCGGTCCTATTGGTTTCTATTGGTCTAATTTTATTGGTCCTATTGGTTTCTATTGGTCCAATTGGTTTCTATGGGTCCTATTGGTTGAAACCAATTGAACACCAATTGAATTTTCAATTGGTTTCAATTGGACCAATTGGCCCCATTAGACTTTAATGGGATTTCAATTGGTTTCAATTGGACCAATTGGCCCCATTAGACTTTAAAAGAGGATTTCAATTGGTTTCAATTGGCCCCGGCCGGCCATTAGACTTTAATGGGATTTCAATTGGTTTCAATTGGTCCAATCGGCCCCATTAGACTTTTAAAAAAGATTTCAATTGGTTTCAATTGGCCCCATTAGACTTTAATGGGATTTCAATTGGTTTCAATTGGTCCAATTGGCCCCATTAGACTTTAAAAAGGATTTCAATTGGTTTCAATTGGACCAATTGAAGTCCAAAATAGGGCCAATTGGACCAATTGAAACCAACTGAAGTCCTATTAAAGTCCTATTGAGACCAATTAAAACCAATTGGAACCAATTGAAACCAATTGAAAATTCAATTGGTGTTCAATTGGTTTCAATTGGATTTTCGTCTTGGGCTGTAGAAATACAGCTAATTAAGAATTGACTGGTCATCCGTACTATTAAGTCATTTTACACAATAACGGTTGTATAATATCCCAATCATCTAGCTTTCTGCTCAAACCTTGGCTTGTTCGGCATAGCGTGCATGGCGTCAAGGTCATATGTAAGTGGCAGAACTATGACATTCTGGGACACAATGCTCTTCCTGTTTTTTTCCGGTAGTGCCTACAAATCCCCAGCATCCTCCGCGCGCTCATCCGGAAGCGATTGCACGTACTGATGCATCATGGAAAAACTTTGCTTTTTCGGCCCTTTTCTGGTACGGTATACGTGTTCCGTGCATCGTTTGGCTCCTCTGCGCTGTTAGCTAGTCCGGGACGATGGTTGGTCGACACTCCATAATAATAATAGTGAACATTTATAATGCGCCAGGTCTGTCAAAATTGACACTCCTGGCGTAGAAGTGAGAAAATTGTATTACTGTGAGCACAGGGGCGGCGGAGCGACTTCCAAAGTGGAGGGGGGGGGGACCAACAAAAAAGGGCACTTTCTGGAGAAAAAAGGGCACCTTCAAAGGGAAATCTCAAAGCGAAAATATACAATTTTTTTAGACATTGGTATATACCCCTACATTGTGATTACATTATCAGGGATGATTTCAAAATATGTTTCTCGTTATACATCATACAAATATTGCTTAAGCAACTTACTTTGCAGTTGGGTATGATGGTCTGAATATTCTTTTACGAGCGAGCGGAGCAAGCGAGGAAAAATTTAAGATTTGTGAGGTCGCAGTGCGAAAAATTACATTTTATAAAGAGGAAAAAACCCAATCCTGATGGGGTTATAAGCACATTCTCATAACGGAAGACTGAAAAGACCTTTGATATAAGTAACATAATTATTATTATCATCTATAAATGCGAGCGTAGCGAGCGACCTTTTGCGGAAATTGGTCTTAGTTTCTATAAATTAGGGGCACGTTTAATGATGAGAGGACAAGGGGACACTTATCGAAAGGGATAAAGACATTTATATTAGAAAAGAAAAGGAGCACGTGTCAAAATACAAAGGGTAATTATCAGAGGTGAAAATGGGGCACTTCCTACACCTGAAAAGAGGCCCCCACCAAAGATGAGAAAAGGCACTTATGAGAATGGCAAATGGGCATTTAATATTGTCGACGGAAAAGGGGCACCCATCGGATTTGATAGGGGCATTTATCAGAGGTGAAAAGGGGCAATTATGGTAAGGTGATAGGTCCCTTATTGTAAAGGAAAAGAGGCACGTAGCATTGTTAAAAGGGGCACTTATCGCACCTGAAAAGGGGCCCTGACCAGATATGAAAAGGGGCACGTATGAGAATGAAAAAGGGGTACTTATAATAAAGGAAAATGTGTATTTGTTGAAAGAAAAAGGGCACCGATCAGATTTTTATAGGGGCATTTATCAGAGGTGAATGGGAGCTTTTATGAAAAAAGGGAAGTGGCTCTTATTAAAAAGAAAAAGAGGCACATGTTAACATAAACGGGGCACTTATCAGAGATGAAAAGGAGCATTTATGAAAAGGGGAATGAGCTCTATTTTGTGTTAAATGGAGGCACTTATAAGGAAAGAGGCACTTATTAGAAAGGAAAACGGTCACATATGAAAATAAAAGGTGCGCTTATCTGAGTTAAAAAGGGGTAGTTATTAAAAGGGAAAGGCGCACTTCTTACAAAGGAAAAGGGGCACTTGTCAAAGTAAAAGGGGCACCTCTCAGATTTGAATAGGGCAATTATCAGAGGTGATTGGGGGCACTTATCAAAAGTGAGTAGGGGCACTTCTCGTACCTGAAAAGGGGCACTTACTAGATATTAAAAAGGGCAATTATGAGAATGGAAAATGGCCACTTATTGCAAAGGGAAATGGGAACTTGTCGAAGGAAAAGGGGCACGTGTCAAAATAAAAGAGGCACTTATCAGAGGTATAAAGGGAGGGGCACATTTACAAAGTAATAGGGGCACTAGTCAAAGTAAATGGGGCACTTCTTAAAAAGTAAAAGGGGCACTTTGGGGTACTTGAAAAAGTAGGCGGGGGCACTGTGCCCCCCTGCCCCCCCCCCTTCGGGAGCGCCGCCTCTGTGTGAGCACACTTCTATCAAGTAATTCAATAAAGAAAGCCAAGTACATATCAGTTTAAGTTTGACATACTTCAGGACATATTATTTTGCAATAATAGAATTACAATAAAAACAAGGTTACATACGTTTGATATGCAGGTACGAATTGAAACATAGTTATAGGAGATACTGTTGTTAATATCCAATACAAAAGTATTGCAGTAATAAAAGTTATATAAGGGTCGTACAGAGTAAGATATAATTAAACAAGCCAATAATTATGTTGGGAACAGAAACGTTTTTAACTAAGATTTGAACTGTGAGTAGCAGATCTCATTTTGGAGGTGAGGGGGGAGTGTGTTCCACAGTTCAGAGCCAGAACAAGCTTGACAGTGATCACATTTCCCAGGAGTGCCGTGAACGTGGGATGCAAAAAAAAAGTTGGGTTTGAGCATTCTGCAGAGCGGAGTGGTCGTGGTGGTTCGTAGAGGTGTACTAGATCATGTATCTATGTATGAAGGTGAAGTGTAATGGAGAGCTTGATAGACGAGAAGAATGACTTTGAAGATGATGCGCTGGCAGACAGGAAGCCACTGCAGTGCCTGAAGGATGTGTGAGATGTGGGTGGTGCCTTTAGTGAGCGCTACATGTCTGACCGCTAAGTTCTGGAGTTTATGGAGGCGTTGCATCTGGTTGTCAGGAAGATGTATCAGAAGAGAATTGCAATAGTGTAAGCAGGAAGAGATGAGGGAATGAACCATGGCTTCAGCCTTCAGTAGCCTTACGTGTCAGGAATCTTCGGATGTGCGAAGGGTTGTGAAGTTGGAATCTAAAGGCTTTACACGTGTGGGATATATGAAAATGTATAGTCATGTTCGAATCGATGACAACACCAAGGTTCCGGCATTTATTAGTAGGGCTGATCTGAACATCAAAAACTGTAATGAAGCTTTCCTGGATCTTGTTCAGGCTTCAGCATGACCTTTGAGCCTAGAATCATAAACTCAGATTTCCCTCCATTGAGCTTCAGATTACAACCGAATATTCTGCCTCCTTCGAAGTTACGGCGTTTTTACCTGCGGCATCGTCTGCCATGTTTTCGTAGATATCCTCCGGTTCCATGACTCCTGGGTTGTGCCTGGTCTTCATGTTGACATACTCTGCCTGCGTGGCCTCTCTTTTCGTTTGGGGCGTGAAGGATCCCTTCTCGATCTCGCCTTGCTGGTCGTTCTTAAAGGTATAATGATAGTAACATGGTAATATCTATTTAGAGGCGCTGAATTAAAACCAATAAGAAAGTACCATTATAGCGCTAACAATTAAAGAGACAAAAACGAAAGCCTACAAGAATAATAAAATAAGCCTAGATTGAATCAAAAAATAAGAACATAATTAAATCAAATTATTTATATCATGGGAAGGGGGAGGGTTCAAGGACCTTTTAAAAATACAAAGACAAGTTTTTATTCTGAGTTACTGATGAAAAGAGCGATGTTGTTCAACGTTTTCGATGCAGCCACTATAAAACGTCTTTCAGTTGATGAGAGTCTGCGTTTGGGAATAATCAATTTAGTTCTGTCAGTTGCTGAGTGACGATTACTATTGAAGAGGTTTTTAATGAAATTTTTTATTAGAATTCTGAAGACATACAACAAACAAGCAGACCTTAATAAGAATGTATTTATAAAGAGGTGACCCGTGGATTTCCTAATCAAGGATGAAGTATGAGTCCTAGATTCGAGGTCAAATCTTCTTTTTAGCGGCTCGATTCTAGACATTTTACCTTCATGTTCATGCGCAAAGTGTCACTGCCAGAGGCTTCGGGAAAACCCACAATCGTAGTCTCATACCCTGGAGGTGCAGCTTTTTCACCAGCCATCTCCTCGAGACCGGAACCATAGTTTTGGTCCTCTTTCGGCTTGCACCTAAGGAGAGAGGCAATACGTAAGGAGAAGAAACATTCTCTGTCAGACACCATGGCCGGGTAGGCTTATTTTCAATAACTGATTTATTTCCCTTGCACTCTTTGCAATTAATGATTAACAGTGTGGTTTTAGTCAGAGATTTTATCTGTCTATATTTTCTTTTCTTCCCCTCAATTAGCTGTTTTACCTCGCTGTTAACGTGTTGAACTATGATGTGACCTTTTTTAAATTGGAGGATGATCCTCTTGCACAAAAGCTAATAGCTGCATAATTATTAGAAGTTTTTTTACGTCTGTTTGAAATATCTTAGAAACTACAATACACTGATGATATTTTGAAATTGAATTTTCATCTGCTTATGCAGTGTATACTTGACATTATTCAACATTTAAAGGACTATTTATAACGTTAGAATGTAACCATACTCACCTGCATCTACAAACAAGAATGATTACAATGATGCATACTACCACTACTGCTGCTGCAACTCCCCCGCCTATAGCTGCATACGGAGCTGCATATGGAGCTGTGTGTAAAACAAGTATCAAGCATCATTACCATTTACCCAAATATCCAAGCATATATTGGGAGAGCACTTTCAACATTCTTCCATTGTATCCAGAGATGGAGCTAGAGTGTGGAGAGAATATGGCACATGTATATTCCGACTTTTTTCTTCCACATTTATTTTTCCTTGTGCGCCTCGAAATATAATTTCCAAATTAACTGCACTATACAAATGCCTATCATCATCTTTATAATAACGAATGGATAATCGCTACATCTACCTTGCCTTATGTTCTACTTTTTTATACGAATTACCCGGAGGTATTAATTATAACCCAATTAAACACGTCTAGTTGCCATAGTGTACATAACGTGATTTTTTTAATAATAATTACATATGTTTGCTACTTCGCGTTAAATAAAAGATTATTTATTATTGTTATTATCCAAATGCATTGCAACAAAGGCCGCTGCATGGCCAATGTTAGCTCCGAGAAAAACGAAACTGAATTGAACTAAGTGAAGAATCCTACATCTTCGTTTTAGTCCCGTGTAAGCAAAGCGAGGGAGACAAGTCATACAAAGTATTTTGACGTGTCCAAAGTACATGAAACAAAATTGGAGGTGAAATATGAAGGAATGTAGATGTTAGATATATTCAAATAATGAAAATGACATTTACCTTCTATGGAAGTGGTTGAATTGCCTCTCGAGATAGTAGGGGTGTATGCTTTGGACTGGAAGTTTGTAGTGAATGATTCAGTTGAGGGTTGTCTTGTTACAGATGGAGCTATGACTTTCGAAAAGGGAGTAAATTGTATAAGATCGCAATGACTTTCAAGTAATGAACCTGAGACGATTGTATTAGCCTTAATCCCACCGCACACTATATGATCTGACTATAATCCGATTTTTGGAATAATTTGCAGTAGCATTTCATGTAAACATGGAATAATTTGCAGTAGCATTTCATGTAAACATGGAATAATTTGCAGTAGCATTTTATTCAAACATGTAAAATGTTATGACCGAGGATCTGAATAGTCATTTGATTGATAAGATACATTCAATGGATTTCATGCTTCCTCGGAGGAGGAATAGCTAAATTGGCTCACAATCGTAGTGACGTCAGAGCAGTTTTTTCCTATTTTCTACGATTTGAAGCCGATTTGGCTTATAATCTTCAGTTGGTAGAATGATCAATATTATTCAGAACCTATATCAGGAAAATAACGTAAGTTGAGACTGCTACATCTGATATAATTGCAATTTTATTCGAAAATCGACCGAAGGAGGGTCGTATAGTGCATGTGTGGTGCGCCTTATAATAGGCGTCACATACTGACATAGTTGTGCGAACATTACAGTGATAAACTGATATAATACGTAATCCGAAAAGGGTTCAAAAGGCAATACAATACAGGGTACTGATTTTGCACTTTAGTTTGTTTCTTGAAGTATTTGTTATCGTGTTAGTATCAAATCTATATTATAATGGGTTTGAATGGGCTTTTATTGATTAAGTCGTTCTTTTTAGATTAAAAAAGATGGATCTTTTGTTGATCGAGCTTTATGGCATTACGTGCACCTAGGGCAATGTCTCTTTCAAGTACTTACCTATATAGGGTATTTCGTATATTTGAATGTTGTCTACTCTGATTAGATGAGCTATATCACCCCTACTGGTAATGAATGTTATCTGTAATAATAAATGAGGAAATAAAAACGGAGGAGAACAAATATGCCTTCTGTAACGGAAATCTCTTGTTAGACAGTGCTAAGTGATCTTATTAACAAACGGATTTTAAAGTATTTTAAAAGTAAATTAAAGAGACATTTCGATAACACATACATGTAGTTTTATGAAGACGAAGTTAGCTATTCGAAAGCTTGACAGTTCTCAACACGTTTTAAAACATATATACAACTTTTTTAATAATAATAATAGTGGGTTCTTGTATAGCGCTCATGTCTGTCAGCTTTTTTTAGATCCATGAAGCCACTAAAAGCATTGTAATGATATATTGTGCAATGTAAATAATAATAAATGTGGATTTGATTATGTTTAAATCTTATTTAGGCCTTTCAATACCCCAAAATACAAAAGTGAGATCTATCTTGTGTCAACAATGTTGAATCATGCTAGAACGTACAAAATCAAAGAAAACTAGAAAATTAGTCCTTGAATTACAAACCTCAACATCCATTTTGCTTGCACATGAGTAAGGAACGACTCCAGTTTCTAACGTTGGACTTCCCATACCAGCAACTGTAAATGCAGGTTCACTTGCTTCCCTGCAGACCTTGACCGACATGGATGAATCAGCCCCCGCAAAGAAGTATTCAAAAGATAAATCTCCTCGCGGTGATGTGAAATTGTGCGGGATGGAGAATATGAACATGTCACCTGTGCTGCTTAAAGACACATCTGCGACTAGAGCCCCTGTATGTAGTTTGTAGAAAACGAGTTGAAATACAATTAGGCCCCCTGTATCCATTCGACAAGAAAATAAATTATTTATTATTATTTTTAGTTTTACTACCTCGATTTTGTTATTTGTAGTTGAACACAATAATATCAATTTGGTCCTATTTATACAGGGTAACCACGTATTACTGAATTTATTGAGGGCACTATAATTATCATTGATACAGTATTGTATTTATACCTAGGTAGAGAGGGACAAATTTATGCAAAACATCTTTTCCAAGGATGTAAGCACTGAACACTGTCCGAACCAAAGACCTCTCGTATGAGAGTTATATAGAGACAGCTGTGTTTTGCTCAACACTCCAAGCCAATGGTCCTCTTAATAATGTGAGTGTTGATTGCAATGGTAAATGAGATGTTAGAAAAAAAAGAAAATTCCATAGTTATAATTATTACGTATTTGGTTCCGTATTCTTTGTTTGTAAAGCCTGTATAGTCAACATAGGATGTGTTTTAGGAAGAAGCAAAGACGTTTCCGTTAAATGTCTACCACGTACCTCTGTCGATTGTCCAATGCCCTTCTGCCTCATGGATTCCACATTTGTCCTCTTCAAAGTCACATGACCAATCTAGTAATATCAAATGGAGTCAGGATATAGTTGATAGGTGATGATAGGTATAACCAGGGATCCATGGTAAAACACACATGTACGCAATACACCATGCTTAAACAAATATCGGAGAAGCATTATAAAACTACTTGTAAGGCTTCTCGTTCTTGTTCTAGCTAAGTAAACGGCAGTATACATATGCCTATCATCATCTTTATTGTTATTACTATTATTATTATTATTATAATCATCATCATTTTTATGATGAATGGAGAATCGCTACATTTACCTTGCCTTACGTTTTACTTTTGTTTATGCCCGCGTCACACTGTCCTGAAGTTGACCACCGATGGACACACGAATATGGATTTTTGAATTTCGCACGAAGATGGCCCCGAACTTGGTCAGCAGCGGATCAACAGCCGAAGCAAGTACGATGCCTACAGAAGGTCACACGTTAGCACCCGAACCACACAGGAAGGCAACACGAAGATCTGAATGTTTATTAATTAGTTTACCCGCAGGCCACACGAAGGCTACACGATGGCTACACGACGTCGTATTGAGAGTACGATGCGTTTGAACTAGGTCACGAAGGCGTCGCGTGACCTCCCGATGGTATAAAACCTTCGGCCGACTGTGGAAAATCAAATGCTGATCGGTGATAATTGATGCTCCAAAGTGGGGGGGGGGGGCACTAACAAAAAGGGCACTTTCTGGAGAAAAAAGGGCACCTACAAAGGGAAATCTCAAAGCGAAAATATACAATTTTTTAGACATTGGTATATACCCCTACATTGTGATTATATTATCTGGGATTCTTTCAATATTTGTTTCTCTTTATACATCATACAAGATATTGCTTAAGCAACATACTTTGCAGTTAGATGTGATGGTCTAAATATTCATTTGTGAGGTCGCAGTGCGAAAAATCACATCTTATAAAGAGGAAAAAACCCAATCCTGATGGAGTTATAAGCACATTCTCATAACGAAAGACTGAAAAGACCTTTGATAAGTAACATACTTATATGATCTATAAATGCGAGTGTGTGTAGCGAGCAAGCTTTGGGGGAAATTGCTCTTAGAGTCGCTTTAAATTAGGGGCACATCATGGTCCCATCTCGATGTCATCGTACTGTAATACGATGGCTACACGACGGCATTGCGAGGGCTTCACGCAGTCGTGTTGCCTTCCTTAGACGATCGGGCAACTTTTTGTTTCCTTCGTATTGTCTTCGTGAGGCGAAAAATGCACCGATGATCACACGAAGATGACATGATTTGACAAAATGCCCTCACGATGGCCTTACGACGGGCAAAATGGATACACGAATGCAACACGAAAATTAACCTTCACAAGGTCTTCGGGCAATTTTTTGGCACGCCAAAGATTTTGCCATCGCTCACGAAGATGCTGCCGGAGCCTGAAAAATCCATCGGCGGTCATAAGATGGCTTAAGATGCCCTCACGAATGGCCCGATATGGCCCGATGTCTTTACGATCAGAGCCGAATTTGAAAATTTCCTTCATCGTGTGTCCATCCTATGTCAACTTCGGGACAGTGTGACGCGGGCAATACGAATTACCCGGAGGTATCAATTTTAACCAATTAAACACGTCAAGTTTCGATCAAGTACATAACGAGATTTCCCTTTTTAATCACATATGTTCGCTAGTTTGTGTAGAATGAAAAATGATTTAATATTGTAATTGTTATCATTAGAATTCAGAAAGGCCCTTGGCAAATGTAAGCTCCGAGAATAACGAAATTTAATTTCCTCTAGGGTAATATCTCTTTCGACTGCTTACCTTTATATAGTATTTCATATATTTGAATGCTGTCTACTCTGATCAGAGGAGCTACACCACCCCTTATGGCAATGAATGTTATCTGCAATAATAAAGAAGGCAAAAAAACAAAAAAACATAGAACAATATGCCTTCTCTTTTCAGAAATCTCTTGTTAGACAGTGCTAAGGGATCTTCAATATATTCCCAAACGAATTTTTAAAATAAATCTAAAAGACAAAATCCAAAACACACGCATGTAGAGTATTATAAATAGACCAGGTTAGCTGTTCGAAAGCCTGGCAAAATTCAACACGTTTCAAAACAGTTAAAAAACCCTTTTTTACCGATTGTTTAGATCCATGAAATCTATTTTAAAAAACACGATGTTTTGATATATTGTGCAATGTAAATGATAATCAATGTGGTGATGACTATGTTCAATTATTATTTAGGCCTTTCAAAAACAATACAACAATGAGATCTATCATGACTTGTGTCAGCATGGTTAAAACATGCTTAAAGGTACAATATCAAAGAAAACTAGAAAATAATTCCTTGCATTACAAACCTCAACATCCATTTTGCTTGCACATGAGTAAGGAACGACTTCAGTATCTACCGTTGGACTTCCCATACCAGCAACTGTAAATGTAGGTTCACTTGATTCCCTACAGACCTTGACCGACATGGATGAATCAGCCCCCGCAAAGAAGTATTCAAAAGATAAATCTCCTCGCGGTGATGTGAAGTTGTGCGGGATGGAGAATATGAACATGTCACCTGGACTGCTTGAAGACACATCTGCGATTAGAGCCCCTGTTTATAGTTTGTAGAAAACGAGTTGACATATATGTAGGTTCCCGGCCCGTATCCATTCGACAGGAAAATACGTTTTTTTTTTCTTCTTTTGTAATCGCGATTTTGTTATATGTAGTTAAACACAATGATATCAAGTTGGTCCTATTTACATGGTAACCACGTATTACTGATTTTATTGAGGGCCCTATAATGATTATTGACACAGCATTGTATTCAAATCATGGTCACGAGGGAAAAATCTATACAAAACGCCTTGTCCAAAGATGTAAGTAATGAGCACTGCTGCCACTTCGTTTGTTTTATAAAGACAGCTGCTTTTTGCTCGTCACGACAAGCCAACATTGGTATATGTGAGTGTTGATTGCAATGGTAAAAGAAATGTAATAAAACAAGACAATTAAATAGATATATTACGTATTTGGTTCCGTATTCTCCGTTTGTAAGGGCTGAATAGTCAACAGAAGATGTGTTATAGGAAGAAGCAAAGACGTTTCAGTTAAATGTCTACCACGTACCTCTGTTGATTGTCCAGTTCCCTTCTGTCTCAATGATTCCACATTTGTCCTCTCCAAAGTCACATGACCAATCTAATAATATCAAATTTAGTCAGGATATGATAGGCAATGAAAGGGAAATACCAGGGATCCACAGTAGAGCACACATGTACCTATGTCACCATGCTTAAATAAATATCAGAAAAGCATTATATGCTACTTGTAAGCCCTCTCTTTCTCGTCAAATATTTCAGGCCACGTACATACGGTCACGGTCACATAGAGACCGGCATACTTCAAGACCGACAATTTCGGTCTCGCGGCCCCTTTTCAAAGGATAGTTCACGGTTCACGAACCAGGCTGCACACAGGACTGACAGGCCGCAAGATCGACAATTTCGCTCTCGCTGGCATTTCTGATAATGTAATCTTGCTTTACGACACCGAAGGCCCACGAGATCGACAGGACGTTCGAGAGAGTGACAACAGACATGGTTGGTCTCGTGGACTGTCGGTCTAGTCTACTGATCTATAATGAATGTCTCGGTTAGATACTATGTCCCTTTTGCAGCCAACATCAAATTCTGTAGAACTTTGCAGGAATTATGAATATGTCATGTATGTCCTATCTGTGAAATTTAAACGTTAGCAGTGTCCTAATATTCAAATTATGCAAGGAAACCCGTTTACTCGCTAGACTTCACTGTCAGACACTATTGAGTGACTGAATTGCTTTTTTCATCTTTGGTAATAACATACATAAAATGAGTTGTAAAGGGTACATGAGCATTCATCTACATCAATACCACACATCTTGTAATGACCAAAATTAAACTGATTGAATCTTTGCGCAGCATAAAACGTACGACCATTCGGTACAATGGTCTGAAAAATCAGACTATTACTTGCTGGCTCTATAGCTCCTCAGTCGATTCGATAACTAAGAGGCTGTTCACACCGCAAGGGGGGACCGTGGGCGGACCGTGGATCGCGCTATCGTAGCGCGACCCACGGTCCGCCCATTGGCATTCGCCGGATTCACACCGCAGTGAGATAGCGCGGTCTATCGTAGCACCCCTTTGAGGGGTCCTGTTGCCATGACGCGTGACGTCATGAGGTCAGAGCGGTCAAAGATTTCGCGCGCTATTACGAACCCGTAGTTGAGAGCTCGACACTATGAACATGACGGACAAAGAAAGAGGACAAAATATACAGTTCCTCATTCTACCCTCAACAATTGCTGTGGTCGACAAAGGAACATCCTTCAATGCTATTGTGTAAAAATGTGTAGAACAGGTGTCACATGCATATTCACCTGTTCTACTTATTTTTTACATAATAGCAGTGAAGGGATGTTCCTTTGTCGACCACAGCAATTTGAGGGTAGAATGAGGAACTGTATATTTTGTCCTCTTTCTTTGTCCGTCATGTTCATAGTGCGATATCGCTGTACCTATATGCTAGCCGGCCTACGTTTATTTCATGGCGTTGTAGTTACATTGTGCATGTATTTCTTTGATTTAACTAGACTCTTGTATTTTAATCAGACAGATAAATGTTCAAATTAAAAATCGAGGCCCTCGGGTTGTAGCAAACATGTTTTGCAATGTATGGGACCGAGCCCTTCGTTATTCTTTCTGGTGATAATTTCCCCTATAGATTCTACACCATATCTGCTAACCCACGAAAAACAGCGTAAAAGTACGTTTAGTAAAGTCAGGTCCCACATTACTTACTATATTTCTATTTTCACGATGTTCCGACGCGTTTTACTCCATAAAATTAGGAGTGTTGAGTTGTACCGATTCAGATTCAGATCGCAACAAAATAGAATGAGTATAAAATTTCCCGCGTGTAGAACGATGACTTCCGGCGTGCTATCGTAGCTCGGGTTCACACCGGCAGAGATAGCGCGGTCTAGCGCACGCTAGACCGCGCTATCTCTCGTGGACCACCCCCAAGAGGTGGTCCAGTGGCACGCCGTTTTGGCTCGCCGTGGCTCGCTGTTGGGCGGACCGAAACGACGCTGTACCTTCCACACCGCAGAGATAGCGCGGTCTAGCGCGCGCTACACCGCGCTATCTCTGCCGGTGTGAACAGCCTCTAATAGTCGTTATTTTCCACTTAAAGACATTTTCAAGCCCCCTTTTTAAGGGAAGTTCTAAATTCGTATTGTTTTTCAAATGCCGTTGGAGTTTAACCTTTTCATTTTTTTGGCCTGCAAATTGGACATAGGATGAAAATGTAGCAATATTGATATCTAGATTGAAACAAACTGGAGTTGTACTTACTATTTTGGTTTTTAAAAGAGTGGGAGAGTAACAGGCACACGTTTAGTATCTCTCTTTTTATAATGCATTTGTGAACAAATCATTACTGTTGCAAAAATAACTGAATACGTAAAATAGACATAGTATTACGTTCATCAGTTTCATTGAAAGAGAAAGTGAAGTCCTGATATAGGTTAACAAAAAACATTATGTCCTAGCAGCAAACGAGTGTAATAGATTAGTGCAATAATTTACCTGGATCAACAGCCGAACAGAGTCTTGTGCAGATTATCGCGAAGATAACTATCCTTTCAAAAAATTCCATATTCGCTTTTTTGGAGTACTCAAATGATAGATAACGACGGACATATATCTTTGTTGTACAGTAGAGCATATTATGAATTCTCTTCGCCTTCATAATCATGTCAGCCTGAATTTGTAATAGTGCAAATATTTGCTCCTGCTTTTATGTAAAAGGAAACTCTTGATTGTTTCATTTTCCGGAGTTCTTCTGTCTGTTCATGTTTGATAGCTTACTCCACAATTTATGGTTTCGCAGTAAGTTCATGAATGTTTTTCGTTTTTACTTAAAAAGTCCCTAATCTTTGGCATTCAACCAACCGGAAAAGTGATTCCCTGGGCTTTATTGACACGCGATACCGAAATTGTCCTCCTTTTTGAAAAAAATATATATTACATTTTCTTATTCTCAGGTCTTCATTGAAACAAAATGCACTGTTATAAAAGATTACGTGTTGGATATATGATCTTTTTACTGGGAGGGTAAATACTACTTTCATGTTTTAAGTGTTAGACTTTTAGACAATATTATTAATAATATAAAAATCACCATGTACATAGGTGTTCTCTGCCTTGTCGAATCTCAGTCATCTGTCGAACTCTTTAATTAATATTATTGTATATATCACTCATCTACTCTTTCCCTCTCAACCCCATCTTTTTCTTCCTCTTTCTCTCTCTCCCTTTCCAATTCCAACCCTTCCATTATTTATTTTTTCTTTCTGTTATCTTGCTGTCTCACTTTTTCACTCTTGTCTCTCTCTTACCGTGATTATACAATTTGCTCAATTTTGTTATAAAAAAAAATGTTATAACATAACGTAAATTGTATAACTGTAATAATAAATATTAAGCATAACAATAGTTTGTGGAAAAAATACTACTTCCCACCAGTGTTTATGGGTGTTTTGTTCTTCAAGTGAAGCTGATGAGGCCTCCCTGATTAACTGTTGACGTAAAAAAAAAGTCAACAGATTTTATGTTTGCTTTTTTTTCTACACAATCGGTTGCCTTACCATGCTGAAGCTATTATTTTTTATAAGAATGACCTCAAAAAATATTGTTGAACTCCAATACCGTGAAGGACGGTAAAAAGTTAATTAGATCCAATTAAGTAGTCCTGGAAGTTGATGTTTCTTTTTGAAGGAAGCTGCATTGTTGCATTGTATTATATCATGCAAGAGCGACTTCCTCGTTTAAATTCCACTTAAGCGGAGGTCATTAAATTATAATAAACACGGAATTATAAAGTTTTGATTGGTAAAGAATAAATAAATCATTGCAATGTTAAACAAACTTTAACTTCCGTTTGATGTTTGGTCGACTTGGGATAGTCATAATATTTGACGTAATGATATTAAAGGGACACGAGTGTATAATAAGTACATCATATGAGTTTGCATCATATCTGTCAATTTATTCATTTACATAAATATATTGAAGGATATTCAGAATGATATTTAAGGGTATACACGAGTTTTTGAATTGTAAATCCTTCGACCGTTTCCAATATTATTAAGTTACTTTAAATGTATAATCCAAAATACAAACATCATTTTTTAAAACATGAGTACTTTATTCACATGATATTAGAAACAAAAATGCAAAAAGAATGTTTAATGCGTGTGCCTTATACACATATATATACCATGTATACAACTGTTTTCTCATTTCAAATGAAGTATTTGCACACATCACACTTACAAACTTACAAACATATAAGTATATATACCTCTGCATTATAACATCATTTGTGTAGGTATACCAATGAGCGTAATAGCTCTTTGGGTATACATCATTCAACACACACACACACACACACACACAAAGACATAAATAACATGAACTAATATTGGTGCTGTTCTTCTTTTCGAAACTAACTTGAAAACAAAACCACCTGCGTGTGGGCGTGTGTTTGAATGGTTGTGTGTGTGTGTGTTGCGTGCGTGTGTGTGTGCGTGTGATTAAAATTCAGTTTCATGCAAAGACAGCTCATATTTCTTAGTCGTCTTGATAATTAACAGTCTGCGACATTAAAACTAGATGTTTACTGAAAGTTATGAAAACTCTGAACCAAAATCGAAACTGAAAATCAAGCGCAATTTGATCCTATTGAGTAGGCATGCCACTTTAAGCAGAAAGCCCTTTTTCGAGAGTGGAGGGACAGCTATAATTTTCTTTGGTTTGACCCCATTAATCTCAAACCTCAACTCTGCATATCCATGTCCCTAGTCGACATTAGGGGAAGATAGGCTTATAAGCAACCTCTTTATATTTGATTGCTAATTATTTTACAACTCTGAGATATTGTCATGCTTCGTAGTATAGAGGGGCTCCCTTGAAGAGTATGTAAAGGGTATGATTTAAGGGTAAGAATCATATGCAGAGAGGAGGAAGGAAAGTTCCAGAAGAGAACCGAGTCACTCCAAAAGAAATCAAAGACTGAGAAGCAAGGCATCACGACTACGTAAGACCTACTCGACCCCTTTCGGGACTGAGCGATTAAAATTCAGAAAGTTATGAATTTTCGGAGGTGCTATCAATCAAACTAAAATTGACAACTCTGTGACATATCCCGTCCCATTTGCCTGTACTAAATCTACTTCAAAAATTTATATTTTCCCTTAAGAAAATGTTTTATCATACATTTACCCTAAATATGATTATTTCAAATATGTTTTTATAAAACATCCGTATGAACAAAGATCTACTCTGTCATCAATCACTAAGAAAATGAAAGTTCATGAAATTTTTCTGAACAGAGCAAATTGAAGAGCAACTCGCAAGATACGTCACATCGTCGCCAGTTTCACTGATGATAACTTCAAAAATTCATAACCTTCCAATTTGTATTCGGATATTGCTCAATCTTTTACTTATGTGTTGCTCTCATTTTTTCTGCTCTGCTTTTAATTAAACCAACTTAATATCACAGTGGACTTCCCCTTTAAACGCTATTCAAATGTGACTACAACACCGATAATGTTATGCATTGCAAATTTGGATGGACATCAGTTAAAATAGACATGTTATATTTATCAAGATCCCGTATTATTTTAGTTGACATAAGGACAGTGTGTGGAAAATTGCTTTTCTTTTTCTACCCCAATTTTGGAGACAAAGTTAGTTTTTACAATTCTTTTGGATATTTCCAACTCATTATTATCATTAATATTCTTCTTCTTCTTCTTCTTCTATTTCCATTTCTATTTTCTATTTCTTCTTCTGCCTTTTCTCGCCTTTCTATTTTGTTATCCTCATGTTGCTATCACCTCCCTCTTTCGTTCCCTCTTCCTCTCTTTCTCTTTAGCCTCTCTCTCATTCTCGCTGTCTTTCTTTCTTTCTTTTTCTCTCTCTCACTCTCTCTCTATCTCTCCCCTGTTCTCACCTGTCTCTCCTTTTTTCTCTCTCCCTCTCTCTCTCTCTCACTGTCTGTTTCTGTCTCTCAAGAGAATTTTAAAGATGATAACGTGAATCCTGGAATTTCGGTATAAATTGCTCCGATAGCTATCAATACTCCGTATTAATGACTGATTTAAACAAAAAGTTATGGAAGCTAGACCCCCTCACTCGAATGTCCCTTTATTATTATATAGGTCTTCAAGCCAGTCCCGAAGTTCTGAGCCATCAACTTTCGTTTCTCATAACATGAGATGGCGCTATCTCGAATTTTACTATTTGAAAAGAGAGAAATCGTCAATTCTTTGTAAGTTACAGAGCAAACTGATGTCTGATTATGACAAGAGTACTCTTCCCTTTACCAAAATATTCTCTTACAACTTTCATCAATAAACATTCATACTTTTCACAGCTGCAGACATACCAGTCTTTGAAAGAACGAAATACCTGTGAGTCTGAATAGAAATGTAATATTCGACATCAGCCTAAAATGTACTAATGTAGTTTTCCCTCCACCAATAATATATGAACTTTAACATTCTTAGAACATTCAAATACAAAAAAAAAAAAACGAAAATGAAGATACATAAAGCTTATTTACGGAATAAAGTGCAACATTCAGTTTAACGTGCTTAAGATCATAACCATATAACGTATAAACAATGAAATACATCGAACATTCAAAAAACAAAAACCGAAAATGAAGATAAATAAAGCTTATTTACGGAATATAGTGTTACTTTCAGTTTAACGTGTTTAAGATCATAACCATATAATGTATAAAGTATGAAATACATATAGAACATTCAAATACAAAAACCGAAAATTAAGATACATAAAGCTTATTTACGGAATATAGTGCCACTTTCAGTTTAACGTGTTTAAGATCATAACCATATAATGTATAAAGTATGAAATACATTGAACATTCTAATACAAAAACCGAAAATTAAGATACATAAAGCTTATTTACGGAATAAAGTGCCACATTCAGTTTAACATGTTTAAAGGTATAGACAAGTTTTGGAAACGCCCCCCTGTCAAAAATGAAATGGAAGCTCTCATTACCAAACATGTGAAAGAATATGTTTTGACTAATACGTGATGATACAAATTTTGCCGGGAAACCCCCTACTTATTGATATATTTGGTAAATTATTATATCTATTTGGACCAAATAGATGCCGCGCACGTGTCGCGCACGTGTCGCGTAGTCCCATATACATCTTTCTGTGTACATGCAGTGCTTGTTACCAAGACTGGGGCAAATTTCTTATCATTTTCATGATTCCAGAACCTTGCAATACACACCAATACTTATATGCTAGATGATAAACATTTTCTGATCGATTCCACAACGTTTCTTTCACAATGCAATCGCATGACCAGAACTGGTCTTTATCTTTAAAGAGCATAACCATAAAATGTATATAGTATACAAATATACACTGTCTTGAGAGGTTCTGGTTAAAACTATGCGCAAGAGGTGACTCCAATAGTACTATTTGCTGAGGGGCGCAGCCCCGAAGCAAATGGTACTTTTGGAGTCACCGAGGCCCATAGTTTTAACCAGTACCTCGAAAAGAAGGCATGGTATATTTGTTTTATATCCTGCATCAAAAATTATCTTTAAAAAAATAAATAAATAAATAAAAATACAATTTTTGGGAAAAATTTGAAAAATTACAATTTTTATTTAAAAAAAGAATACAAAATAAACACAAATTATTAGATTTAAAAAAAATAAAAAAATAAATAACATTTTCAAATTGAAAAAAAAAAAAATTTAAAAAAATTTCAACCCCCAAATAGTACTCTCATATAGTACTCCCAAATAGTACTTTTTCAAAATAGTCGAAATATTTCTGGTCACGTGACGAGCTCTCAACCAATCAAAAACCAATAACTTTTTGATGCAGGATATAATATGAAATACATGGAATAATCAAATACAAAAAAAAAAAAAAAATTAACATACATAAAGCTCATATACGGAATATAGTGCCACATTCAGTTTAACGTGTTTAAGGTCATAACCATATACGTATATTGATAAACTATGAAATACATAGAACATTCAAATACAAAAACCGAAATTTAAAATACATAAAGCTTATATACGGAATATAGTGCCACATAGTGTTTAAGGTCATAACAATATTTATGCATAATATGAAAATTTATTCATTGCTGTCCCTATGCAATGTAAAAAAGTGTATTTAAGAAAGTTGTCCTGTTCTCTGATTCTACCATATTTGTCATATTGTCGTTTAGTTTGGAGAGTACATATCATACTTGTCTTACTAAACTAAATGTGATTTTAAATAGGGTTATCCGCATCCTAGTACATTCAAGGCCGAATGTAAAACACTTATTTTCTGATTTGATATTGTTGACTGAAAATAAAATTACACAATATCAAGAGTGCGTATTTATTAATCAATAATGTAATCAATTTCAAATTGTTTACGGCACTCACGCCACAAGCGTTTGCTTTGAAAGAAGTTGGCTCCCGTAAAGTATTTTCACTGTATATAGTCGAACATGCAAGAACATTAATTTGGAAAGTAAATGTTACCTTAAATTGAATACACTTATGATACTCGGTACCAAGCTCCTCAATAATATTGACCAATTACCTAAATATCGAACATACGCGAAATAGCACTTAAAAGGCTCACGGACCTTTATTCTACTAAAATTTAAACCCGATGCTGAGTTAAGGCTTTCGTCTAATATCGGGTTTAACAAATTAAATGAAATTAGTCTTAGGACAAATTTTTCCTTTTGTTTGTTTGTTTGCTTGCTTGTTTTACCTGACTGCTAAGAAAGCATGTATTTGCTTTAAATTAAGCAACCATGACACCGACGGTTTTAAGTCCTCTCCGAAGGACTTGGTAATGAGAATTAATGCCTTACTACTGCTCTCACACTGACCCATCGCGCCTCCAAACGCATGATTTTCGACCCATGGTGGATCTTACCTGCTTTTGTAGAATACAGTCCATAAAGTTTCTCTACGAACATAATGACACATTTGGATATGACACTTAAATGCTTAGGTACAATAAAAACAAATCAAAATCTTGCACTTTGGAAGCAATACTCAACAGCATGTAGCGGGGGGTGGGTTATCATTAAGATCCTCTAGCATTTTTCAGAGTTCATCTATTCACAGAGGAGTTATTTATGACGCCACCTTTAGGTCCTCATAATAGAGGGGGTCTGCAGGATCATGTTTAATTAAGCATTGACTGTCTATATTTTTTTAAAACAAGATTCAAATAAGAAAATGAATAGTAAAAATTGTATTCATTTCAACTAACAATATGTAAAATTACTACGTGTAGTATAATAACAATAAATTTCAATTATCGATTTAACTCATATTAGAATTCTCCCCCTCAATGTATTAAAAGCTAGGTGTTTTTCATGCTTCACATTTCGTTCATAAAATCGTATACTTTTCGACTTACTAATGACATGCCAGTACTGAATCCTGTTTAAATTGTATGCCTACATTGTCTACATCACTCACTTTGCTTTAATATATAATGTACATTTTCTAAACTATACTTTCTATCTTCTCCTTAACTTCATTTACAAGGATAACTTGAAACAAATGTGAGATGGGTGAAAGGCATTGAAACTTGTACACAATTTAATTCAAATGAGCTTATCCTCCAATGCCTTTCTTTCTTGTCAGTTTTTCTCCATCCACTGTATTCTCTTTTCTACAATCGATTCCTTATTTAGATGCAAGGCACGTATTCATACATATGAAACAAACAAAAGTGCTGCTTTCCGGGATTTTAATTCCTTGTATTTTCTGCAGTATAATTACCGTACTGATATTTATGTTTACTATGTTGTACCGATAATGAGAAAGACATAAATGTGGATCTCAATCAATGAATCAAAACATCTAAATTGCGATAGAGTTTGGGACGTTACTGGGGAGAAGCCAGGAGTACGCATCCTCTCTGTATTCGTTCTCACTTTTTATTATTTGCTCGATCGCCTTCAGGTCTTTACGAAACCTGTGAAAATGAGAGAGAGAGAGAGAGAAAGATGGAGAGAGGGAGAGAGGGAGAGAGGGGGATAGAAGGGGAGGGGAAGATATAGAGAGAGGGAGGGAGGGAGAGATAGAGAGACAGTGAAGAAGAAGAACAAGAAGAAAATGAAGAAGAACAACAACAAAAAGAACAAGGGAGTGAAGAAACGTGCACATGAATGCATCAATGGAGAGAAGCAATTACGATCAGCTATGCTACTTCGGATAGTAATGCACCCCTTTATAAATGAAAAATAAATCAAAGCACTGAAGAAATGGAAAGAGAAGAATATACTGACAATGGTTCACAAAAGGAGTATGAATCCAGCGAAAATACGTTAACAAAACCGGCACAAAATAATAAGCTTAGGGATACAGCGACGGTGTGAAAATATTTTTGTTTGTTTTAAATGGAGGATTCATTTAATTCAAGGGGACTTACTCTTTGATATAAATCAATACAAAAATATTATGAACGCTATATTAAAAGGACAAACAATGGTAACACATACCGTACCCTGCCCGGTTTCCGCCCGATAGGCAGTTTTTCTCAGATAACTTCTCTGAAAATGAATTATACAGGCGCTATTGTATACCGATTTGTAGCCAAAATTCTAGCGAATCCAACCATGCCATTCTTACGCCTGAAATCGTACGCGATTGTCCGTAGTGCGCCGTCTGCGTGAGGCATTTTCCTTGCCTATTACCGCCTAGACCCGCCCTAATTCCGCCCAGTGGTGGGCGCGCATCAAAAGTATAGAAAAAGGAAACATCTCGGGTACACGTTAGGCCAAATAAAATTGCTTCCCAGTAGAGTTTGATCTACATGTTAGTTTGATAATTGATATTTCTTTCTTTATTTCTTCTTTTGCCTCTGTAGGCCTACTAATAATGCCAGTTCACTGTTATTCATCATCATGCAACACTTTCTATTCATCATAATATTCTTTCAGATATATATTTTTTCGTTTCACTCATTATTATTTTCATTTCACTCTGTATAGGCCTACTAAGTATGCCATTTCACTGTTATTCACCACTTGCAATCAATCATGCAACACTTTCTATTCATATTTTTTCGTTTCGTTTCACTCATTATATATATATATATATATATATATTCATTATATATTTTTTTCATTTCACTCATCTCACTATTCTCTTTAAAATATAACACCCTGTATATATATTTTTAGTACAGAGGAAAATGAATGTTAAAATATTGTTAAAATAATGTCATAACGAACATTAATCTCATTCGAATTAGGTGTTCAAACATGTTATTTATTTGTAGACTGTTATTGTTGAATTAACGGTTCATGCAAATTTTCAATAAACAATGTCTTATCTAAAAAAGAATTTAAAAAATGTCAATATAGGTAAAGCTCATCAAAAAAATTAATGAGTATAACCAA
Source organism: Mesocentrotus franciscanus (assembly GCA_037976565.1). NCBI lineage: Eukaryota > Metazoa > Echinodermata > Echinoidea > Camarodonta > Strongylocentrotidae > Mesocentrotus > Mesocentrotus franciscanus. The sequence goes on along the minus strand of CP137684.1, from coordinate 2,581,855 downwards.
ATGTAGGAAAAAAGTCACATACATGTCGAATGTTCTTTTACATGCACAAAGTCATTTCCACAATGCCCTTTTGTTTCATTTATAAAGAGTATCACCATTTTAGTTACATATTTAAAAATAAAAGAAAAACAAGTCAAAATATTTTGATATAATTCCAATTTGGCTTTACATGATCTGTAATGAATATCAACATTTCTAGCCACATATCAAAATATGAAATTTCATCAAATAACAAGACATGCATATTGTATTTTTGCATCTGATAATAAACAGATCTATAATAAAGAGACATTACCATTTTAACTACATATTATGTAGATTATTAATCTGAAATGAAAAACGAATCACTTGCAGATTGCATTTTGCAACACTAACTCTCTTCACCTATAACGAATATTAATACAAAAAGCAATACATTCTCATAGATTATTTGATGTTCATAATAATGATGATAATTGTTTTCAATAAAAGATCACATTTTTGTATAGCCTAACATTTTCACATTCTGTTAAATGAAATAATTATACAATGCAGTATATGGTCAACCAGTATTGGATGATTGATTCAATGAATGTCCAGAAAGAAAATCAGGGATAACATAAATATACAAAAACAAAAGGGAGAGAGTATTTCGATGATCATATTCAATACTCAATTCAAGAAGCAACGTCACATCTCAATTAGAAATATGACATTTATACTTATTCATGACGTCCTCCGATTGATGCTGCAGTTTTGGTCTTCTTTTCAAAATGAACTTCGCTTATGCGAAACTTTCATGTTCTTCTGAAAGAGTTTTGTGTTGTTTCAATAACATCGTATACATCTTTTTGTTAATGAATATAGGTTTAAATTGACCGGCGAAACATGTTGATAAAAAAACACTTTCAAGTTGCCAATGCAAAAGTGAGAGAAATACAAGTAAATAACATTGGAAATACAAGTATAAAATTACATTTTCTTTTTCTGAACAAGCTACTAAATTTATTCGCTCAAACCAAAATGATCGGATTGATGACAAGAACACTAATAGCTCGCTATATTTGGTCGCAATAGATGTCATAAACCACCCTGTCTTGTTGCACATAATGATGATAATGTGATCGTAAAACCATTGGGATAAAAACACGCCATAATCATTTTATCGCCACAAAGGTAGCCTATATTAATTCTTTGGGTTTGAATTAACTGATACAATAACGATATACAAATGAAAAAATTTACATCTTAGATACCAATTTACCGTGTACTATACTGCATGGTAGCAAATGTATTGTGATCAAACACCAAAATGAAATTATAAAGAGAACAAAAATATTAGTTATACACAATCTTGTTTTCAAGGGACATGGAAGCTGAAAATTAGAACAGAAATTAAAGTTGCATCAAACTTTCAAATTTTATAATTTTTGACAATCGTAATGTGAATGACTATCGTGACTATAAACAAATAACTTTAGCAGTATTTGAAAAACAACATCAACTTTTTGCATTTGAAATCCACTTCAGCAATATATTTCATCCTCAATTTACGCAAAATAGTGCATTCCAAATGGATCCAGGTGTCACAATGATCACATTGTATCCACCGTCGTACTGGTGGGGGAGGCCGGGGGCGCTAGCCCCCCCATAAAATTAAACCATGACTTATTTTCAATTCCATACAAGTGATTTATAAATGTTCGTGATATCACATGATTTAAAAAAACGGTAAAAAATAGGATAATATTTTCGCCCCCAAAAAAAATAGTGGTTCTTCTCTCCATCACCCCCAGGCTTATTCACCGGCTTGATGAATCGCTGCTAAATATTTTCTAACGAATTGGAAGAAAAAAAAATAAGTGCTCTTAATTACCCCCTTGTCTTTTTCTCTCTTTTTTTGTTTTGTTGCTCTTTCCTCTTCTTTAAGCTCTTCTTAAGTGCTTTTTGTTTGATCTTCTTCATTTTCTTTTTCATTTCTTTCAACTTCTTTCTTTCAGAATTTCGTCCTTTATTTTGGGTCAATTAAGCTTCCCTCCGTCTGTACCACTTGCACTTGTCCCCTTTCTTCAGTCTCCTCCATTATGTCTCTCGTTTGGCCTCTGTTTTCTGCCGGCATTTCATGATCATCTTCTGTCTGTGTTCTCCTTTTTTTCGACCTCGTCAGCTCTCTTCTTTCTTTCGTTCGTTATTTCTTTTTCTCGTGATCATTTCCTCCATTCGTTTCCTCTTTTCCTCGGCTTTCTTCAGCTGATCGCGTAAGAACGTACGCCGCGACGATCGATCGCTGGACGAAAGATTTTGTTTATTTCTAATTAAGCGACACGTACGGAAATAACTCTGTGTAGTCGGTGAGTAACTTTGAGATTATTCGGAATATTGAAAGCTGTCGAAAACTTACCCAACAACCACTTAGGAGTTAGGGCGACGGGAAAAATTAACCGAAGTTCATCTTCATCTTAATTGTTTTTATTGTATACGTATAGTAGGCCTAGACTCGTTCGTTCTACATACGATAAAGAGCTTGTCATCATTAGTACGCGCCTATTAAGCGCGTATTACGCGCAGGAGAAACTCGGCCGGTTGAATGGATGTTGCGCTCTTTTTTGCAAAGCCTGTTCCCCGTGGCCGGCCCGGTGGGTGAGCATAAAGCTATCTTATACGTGTGCAAACATGGGGGCGGAAATAGGGCAGGGGCATCACAGGGTGACATGGCCCAGTTCAAGCCTCGATAACTTTTTTATAAATAATAATTTCCGCAAAAAATTGCTCAGGTAACACATCAGGAATTCTTACTTTCATATATCTATAAAAAAATTAAATCTGCCACTGCAATTTTTTCTGATCGTTCTGAACATGAACTTGGTGTTTAAAAAAAGTTTGATTCACACCTAAATAAGCGCAATGCTCACTGCTGTACATTGACGTCATTCGCGTATCCCCGTTCATTGCACGATCGACAGTGTACCATATTTCGTGCACACGTTCCTTACAACGTGTATGCTGCCATAGGCAAGTTAGTTGCATGCCTTCATCGCGCCCCGTAGAAACTCGGGCGATGGAAGACGGCCGTTGTGTGTAATAAGCCACTGGTAACAGGGGGGCGGTAACTGGGCAGGGTACGGTACGTGATTTTGTTCACTATAATTTGTATCACAATTGTTAGTTTTATGACAAATTTTAACTTGTTTAAAAGAGAAAAACATGGTAAACTAAAGGAAGGAAGGAAGGAGACTGGTGTAGGCGGGAAGGTAGTATAACGACCAGACTAGTGGGCCAAGGAGAACGAGAAAAAACAGTGGATGGTGATGATGATTATGATGATAATGGTGGTGATGATGATGATGATGATGGTGATGGTGATGCAGATGATGATGATGATGATGGTAATGACGATGATGGTGATGATGATTATGATAATTCACAGCATTTATATGGCGCCATTTTTCGATTAAATACATTCAAAAGTGAAGGCTCCTCCAATTAAGTCATTATTTTTACATTTGCCGAAATGTGTATAAGTTTTTACTCATTATTTGAAGTGTTGAATACTTTTATCAATTTCACAAAAAGAGGAAGGTGAAAGGGGAGTGAAGGACAAAAGGCCGATGATAAAAGAGCATAGTACTCCAACTAAAAACCTACTTGCAAGAATTCGATTAAAATTGATGATTAGAAATGAGACTAGAACTGCAATCGTATTAAAACGATATGCATGCGTTGATGTTCGTGCTTGTACGTGACAGACAAATGAGCATTTGTCAGAAGTTATTACATCTAGGATAGGGGAGAAAGGCCTAATAACGGCCCTAAACAGACAAAATGGCGCCTCGACGGTCAGGCAAAAGGGATTTCGGTAAAGGAAGAATCTAGTGACCTCGATGGAAAGCTAGCGACTATGCCTGCGAAGTTTGAAAGGAATCGGGATAAAGAAAGGGACCTAGATAGGACTCACAACCACTGCGTGCAAAACAAACGGGATTTGGGTGAAATAAGAACACGTCAGGGCGCGTGCTGTGGCACAAATGGCTTTCCTTATTAACATAATCATGCACGGTATAAAATGGCGTTTAAAGTGCCCCCCTGGAGTGATTTTCAAAATCCGGCTTTGAGATGCCCTACGTTTTGCGACCCAGAATATGAAGAATATCCAGAATACCCAGAATACATGTTATAATTGGGCGTAAACCAAGCGGAATCCGTATTGTGGTCTTCGTTCAAATACGATTTACCAAAAAAAAAAATCTGTGTGAACATATACCATATCTGGTATCATTCGAAAGGGCATTCTATTGTGGTCAGTTAGACACTTTTGTCTCATCTGCGCTTAATATACTGCAAGTTTTTAACGGGCTGTTATGTAATGCATAAAAAAATACCATGACATTATCAAATGTTACCAAACTTGGCAGACAGTAATGTCAAGTGTATGGATACATATGTCTGCTAAGTTTCATTGACGTACTATAAAGACCGCTTTTTTTAGAGCAAGTTGCAGTTATTTCGCACTTTTCTTGATAACTGTGAATTCGCAGGGCAATTTTTCACAAAGTCAGTCAGTGATAGGGGTTTTATTTTTTTATTTGGCTAGAAAGGGCATTTCTTGAAATATCTAAATCCAAAAAAGGGTACGGGTTTGGCTAGGCACGATTGAGCTACGGCCACAGAAAGACAGCCATTTTCAGAACTTTAGAGGGTACTATTTGTAACATTATATTTGCCGGGGTATTTGCAATGATAAGATAAAGATACGGTAAAAGTTTGAGACAAAACGGAATTGGTTTGAGAAAGTTATGGCAATTTAAGGTTTTTATGGGTCAAGTTTTAAAGAATTGTAGCGATTTTTGAGAAAGTCGATTTCGGATTTGAATTTTGAGTATGAATATGGCATTTTGAAAGGCATGTTATGGGTCGTAGATGAAGAAACATATCTTGGACAATCTAGAGGAATTTGTAATAAATCTTTAGGATCTAGGATAGTGGAAAAACGAAGGAAGAAAGAAAGGCCTTAAAACAGACCAGAAACGGACAAAATGGCGCCTTGATGGTCACGTATGACCAGGTGACCTAGATTAACTGTATGCCGGATATTATGCATACTAAGTTTGAAAGGAATCGGGCTGGAGAAAGGGACCTAGATAGGGATAATTAGCACTACGTGCAAAACGAATAGGAGTTTGAAAAATAACATCAAGATCAAGATGAAGAAAAAGAAGAAGAAGAAGAAGAAGAAGAAGAAGAAGAAGAAGAAGAAGAAGGAGAAGAACGAAAACAAGGCATTAACGAAAGTCGTCAATGCAATAAATGCCGGGAATAAATTGTGTTGTTTAGCAGTGTCTAAAAGAAAACTTACTTCTCCAATGCTTCCAAAGTGACTGGATCGAAGAGGTACTGCACTTCGAAGTCTCCCAGTGCATAGGTATCATGCATGCTAAGTAGCTTGGTGAAGCTCATCGTCTTCAGTATCTTCTTTTTGTTTGGCAACTTGGCTATCAGATCCTTCTCCGTGAGAGCAGTCTAATGAAATAAATACGGAAGTGAAATATTCATCTGTCAAAACCCCGAATACTAGTTTATTTATTACTTTTCAATACTCTTTTAAATACTTCCAGTCACTCCCTTTTCAACATACTTTGATGTCGTAATGTTGTTTGAGTTCACTTGATGTCAAACCTCTACACCAGACATGCTATATAAAGACAGCACATGATTAACATATGTTTCATTTCCTGCTGGTGATCATGAAATAAAGTGATCGAAAATTTGAGAACTCGCAAACATGAATCTAATGAAATTTTTCTGTTTAGTCCTGTATATAGGCATCATCTGTGGAAACATTGGATTCTATTTCATTTTCATTTAATTAAAAAGCGAGGGACCTATGTTTTGTCTTCTCGCAGTGATTAGTGCGTACACCCGGTGTTTAATATATGCCTGCAATACACAACATATTTTGTACACACAGATCGTCGGGATAGGCTGCTTATTAGCATCTAAAGATTACAAGTAAAAGAAGAAGAACCGGCCCCTTATTACCTTGTCCTGAGGGGGTTGTCCATTCATCCATCCAGGATAGGCCGGTGGGAAAGCGTAGTTGTCATACTGGCCAAAGTTGACAGAGGCGTGAGTAGCGCTGAAGATGAATATGAAGCTGGTCACGACTTCGGAGATCTCCTTCGCTTTTTTGAAGTGACCATCGTTAGGGAGTCCCTGAAAATGATCGTATTATAGTTGTTATTGGTTAGTCCAATAATGACAATCAGTTCATTTTTGTTAACGATATCATAATTTGTGTGTGTGTACATGTGTGTATGTACATACCTTTATGCCGCCCTTAGCTTCGATGCCATCAGCGCCCTCTTCAACAGTGTCATCATTGCCCTGACTTGCAAGGAATGCGCCCCATTCTTGCAGTTCATAGTCGCCGACGATTTTCTCCGGAGAATCTGGAGGAATAGAGTATAGAATGACACTTTTTCACGTGTGACAAAAACATACATGCAGTATTACTACAAATTACAAAGCGTGTAAAACAATATATTTCTTTTGTGGGATATCTAAAGGCTTTGAACGAATCAAGAACTAAGTAATCGAAAACATGCACAGACAGCAAAGTTTGGAAAACAAATGTTTACCATAACAGAGATTTAGCTCTCTGCCTATTTAGTAAAGGTGATACATGTTATACAAAACATTACAGCTCTGTATCTCTCGTTTTGCGAGTTTTCTGCTATTGAACTTTTATGATGTGAATTTCCTTATATCCCTTAATATTTAAATTTCCTTTAAAAGAGCTTATTTTTGTTGCACTTGGTTGTGCTTCAATTGAGGTAAATTTCACGAACTTACCATAATAATGATCCACTATGTGTTTGACATATCTGGATATCGCCCCGTGTATTCGCTTGGCATCATCGCGATAGTAGTACTTCGGTAGCACACTGGGATCTGCCACACCCCTGTTCTCAAGGTCAGCCTCAAGGGAGCCCTCTACGTCGAGTCGCCAGGTTGCCCATCGACGTTTGATTATCTCGGACATCCCAGCGCTTCCGCAGGTCATGATGTCATTCAGTAAGCCATGTGCTCCTAGCAAAGGTCCAATACCGATCCTATAATGATAAAGAAAGCAATCATAATTAATATGGTGAAGAAAACGATATTGTTTATGCTCTCTGACAACTGCTCTAATTATCAAGTCTCTAGTTTATTAATATAAGAACTGTTAAGTTTTTATGTTTTTTCTTGATGCCAATGCGCGTGACCTATTAATTTGTTTAAATGTCTTTCTTTCATACAAATGGTTTCTCAATTCTAGCATGAAATTATTTAGTTTCATTGTTTACCAATTTACAGTAGTCCCTCGTTCCTCGTGATTAGGGCGGGGCGTTATTAGATTATTTAGAGGTATTATAGGGGTAGTTTTGTTCTGATAAAGCTGGCAGAAGAGTTACTTAAAATGACGAGCACAAGATAATAAAAGGTCCGTAGATTTTTTAAATTGGCCGAAAGTATTTTCCTGAATTTCTTCCCAACAAGCAGGCTATTAACAAAAACAATTGCCGAAAGAAAATTGACCGAAACAGGGGGTTGTCCTCCCCCAACGACGTCAGTGCTAACGATTCTTACTTGTTAATTGCAAGAAGGTAGAGAAAGTGCGGAGCTAGAAGCCGAAAGATAGGATGAGACGGAGACAGACAACGATTGGTTGCTATTACAACGATTTCACCGATGAGATGAGTGAAGCCCAGATGAGACGATGCTTCATGGATAGAAGCATCTGCTAAGTTGAAATAGCACTTGGCCATTATCCACGTGTATTCCGGGTCAGTTGGATAGAACACCTTATTAAAGATGAAAATAAAACTAAGATGTTCGTCTTGCACACATAAGAGTATTTTGTATCCTTTAGTTTCCTTTTATATAATCCGATTTCGGCTTTGTGTTAATTCTTGCGATTTGCTCTGATTAGTGCAGGATGAAATTATTGTTCTAGTATGTTTGTATTCGTTGCTATACTACGATGTTGCAGTGCGAATAAAAGTGAAGTTGGGTTCTGGTCATGGGATTACATTGCGAAGGGAAGGAAATGGGAAAGGTTGAAGATGATGATGATGCTTATAATGATGATAATAATTATACTACTACTACTAATAATAATAAGAAGAATAACAATAATGATAATAATAAGAAGAATAGCAATAATAACAACAATGCTAAAGATAACAATAATAATGATGATAACAGTAGTAATATTAATGGTAATAACAATATTAATAATAACAACAACAATAATACCTTCATTTATATATCACTCCCAGGGTATGCTCAAGGCGCCTACTAAGAAATGTCATTACCCTGGCTTTAGCCCAGCTGTACTAGGGTGTTCAAAGCATTCAAGGAATAAATTCCTGCCAGCAACCCTCTTACACCAGGGTGGAGAGTAGCAATTGAAGATTGTCTTGACAACGGACATTAGTGCCGTGGTGAGACTCGAACCACGAACTATGTGATCCACAGCACAGTGACATATCAACTAGACCACGACATCACGATAATGTACTAGATAAGGATTGGGCATTGGAGAGGGATTTGCTATTCGAGAGTGTTATCTTAAATATTTTTAATTTAGAAAGGCGATAAGTATAGATTTGTTAAAGAGGAAAATATAGGTGGAACTAAAAAACCATAAGGAAACGCATTCTTTTATTTCGTTATCGGGCTGATGTGAGGTAAAAATATAAATAGGTCCCGGAACTAGGCGTTGTGGCGTGCGCCTGTAATCCAGCTAACAGTGGAAGTTACAAACTGATTCAGCCGAGGACGCATGTTCGAAACTGAATCGCGTCTTTCGGATGGTGACGTTAAAGGTCGGTCCCCAGACGTAAATAATCATATCTGATTAATACACGTCTGTAAAAACCCAATACACACACACACACGTAACAATAAGACTGATTATCGTGATCTTGGTCTTGTTGGTGTCAAAAGATGCACTGGACTTGGGGGACACGGTGGCGGGGGTGGATGAGAAAGGGGTAAAGCGTGAAATGCGGCTATTCAAATTATGCGTCAATATTTGTCTAGGGGGCTTCGAAATTTGCATTGACTGTGAATATCATAACATAGCATTGTTAACAATTTGCCGAAAACGCAACAAGAATTGAATTGAATCACATTACTCCCTGGATGAGGTGTTTGGCAAGATAGTAAATAGAACAGTCTAATCTCATTGGACAGTGTTGCCCGTTAAGTTGGAATACCTTTTTTTTAAAACCTCTTTTCATGATATGATTGTGGCAATGTGTTTTTTCTTGATAGATAAAGTTTATATCTTTTCAGAAGTTTATTGATCAATCTCTTTGACAGATTGATAATAAAGTTCTCTCTTTAAAAAAAAATGTATCTATCAATATGAACCATATTGTCACAATCTATACATAAAAAAGGTAATAAAAAATGATTCCATTTTTTATGGACAACAGAGTATTATGGGGATACCCGTTTGAAATATCTCGCATTCCTCACACTGAACATAAGCACTCATTATTTACTCGAGTTGAAAACAGTTTTAAACAAGTAATATGTACCGGATTGGTTGTAGCTGGATCTTGAAAGAGCTGTATGGCGATCGGCATCAAGTTATCTTCACCATTGACGAAGAATAGTGCAAGAGGAGCACACTGAAATACAAATAAACAAGGTCATATTAATCATAGCAAGATGAGGATTCAATAACAACAAAAGGGTAGTACAGCTGGAATTAAAGCTAAGGGCTTGTCTTTGAAGAAGGTCCGGAGCCACCACACCATTAACTGCGCATTATAATATTTCAAAATCTAAAAGTCGCCTCTGTTTACCTCTGTCTTCCTTGGCGGCCGGCTTGGACACTCAGACATCAAAGTATCAAGGCATTTCAATGATTCAATTGTACATCTTTTCAATTCTGCAAGATGTTTGCATTCATAGTTAGCCGGATTACCATCTGCAATGCATTTTTGATAACAACTCCTTACCTGATAGCTATCGTCATAACCTCCATATGTTCCAGGGAACGCCGAGCCGTTTTGAAAGTGGGGTGGGGCTAATAGGGGCGGATGCAGGAGTTTGTAAAGGGCGAGGCACAATTCTCTGGAAAATTTCTGACAAGTCATTAAACAGTCCGTGGATATATTTTTCCTGTGCCTTTTTACTAAAAAAAAAAAAATCCCTCTGACAAGGATGAAAAGACAAAGATACTCATATCATAAGAGGGTTGCGGGATAGGGGGGGGGGTGGCATTCTTGAAGCTTTGTTCTAAAGATTAAAAAAAGGGGAACTGACGGGCCGATTGCCCCCCCCTGTAATCAGGCTCACTGCGGGCCGCTGAGCATGCGAAAAAGCATCAACATGGTTATGGATATTAATGAAACATAATCTGATTATCATTTCTCAATGTAAATGGCATATTCACACAGGGAAGACGTTTCAGCTGGTCAACAGCATATACAAACATCAAAACACATAGAAAGATTAAAATGATGGGCTCAGTTCTATATTATACAGATAATGCACGGTAGCGAGTGCATTCAGGGCCAAATAATGCACGATGTGCGAGAAGAACCCCTCTGTATATTCCGCACCGAGGTCCTCAGGACCGAGTGCGGTATATCCAGGTGGCGAGTCGAGCAAAGAGTGCATTATTTAGGCCCACAAATGCACGAGCAAACGTACATTGTTTGTTTTATACAACTTCCCCTTCCTACTATGCTGCCCCCATAAGCCAATGAATAAAAGCAGTATACCTACACTCCGGCGAGTGCCGGAGTGTAGGTATACACAGATTACAGATAAAAGAAAACTCAAAATTTTAATTCTGTATAATAATATGTTGAGAAATATCAAACTCATTATATTTTATATATATATATATAAAAAAGTATTCAGTCTTTTTCTGAAAAAAAGCACTGTCTTGTTCTAGATTTTGGATTGAACAAACTGTGTAGTGCGGTAATATCTTTCTATTATGTGATTGTGATATATTTTCGTCCTATACATTGGGAAATAATGAACAATTAATTGCGTTGTATTTATGTTTGTTTATCAAATGATAAAAAACTTTGTCATAATTATGTTGCAGTTTCGTATAAACTATGTTATGTAAAAAAAAGAATTGGAGTTTTGAGAAATAAAATCAATGAATACAAAAAAGAAGAAATTCTTGGAAGTTCTATAAATCTATTTATCCATGTCTCATGGTCTGGAAGCCGTTGGCGCGACACTGAAATGGGCTTTGAGAAAAGGGTTTTCCCTAACTATTTTCAGCTGTTCTAGTTAGATGTTCTGTTCTCATTATAAAAGAGAGAGAAAGAAAGAAAAGCACGTGGAAACAATCACAAGATAAATAAGAGCAAAACTTGAATATTTTAAGATTGATACAGATTTAAGAATATTGCGCACCCATGCAAACATCCCCACAAGCGCACACATATACACCCACAGGCCACATCCACCACACCATCGATCGCCATTTCCCCTAGACAAATCTGGATTGCTTACCAAAACCCCCTCCTTGCAAGGAAGGTCCTTGACCAGCTCATGGTTAACTATGAACAGTCGCTTCTCATTGATTACGTCATTGATCGTCGATCCATCGAGAAGAGATTCCAACTGCTTGGCATCAACTGCAAAACTATACAATAATAATGGTCCATCAAGGTTAAAGAGAAGGTTAAAGAGAAGGTTCACTCCAATTAACCAAGTTTTACAATACATATTATCCAGTTCATGAAGGACCTTCCAACAACCTCTAGTTAAAATTACTCATTGGTTATCCCATCGGCTAAAGAATTTTCTCA